>JAOWBN010084965.1:0-32759 GCA_028565015.1 Pinguicula moranensis
TAAAGATTTGATTCCAGATGGAAAGTCTTTTGAATCAGGAACAAGTTGACCCTGAAATAGAATTTCAAATGCAAAAAGAATCTAGTCAGTCTGGAACTATAGCTTTTTGATCATACACTTTTCTCATTGTGGCAACCTTACGTGTATGAAGAGCAGATCACAATAGACATTATTGCAGATACACTAACCGTTGAATTACGTAGGAGCTCAGACCAGCAATCATCTGCAATTCATGATAAGAGAATATAGAGAACATGCAAAATCACAAAGCAAACCAAATCGTAGGCTTGTTGTTTACCTATATTCACATAGTTATAGCCTAACTTAGCCAAGCCAGTCGAAATGAGCGCATCAGCTGTCAAAAACACAAAAAAGAATGTCAGAGTGTTCTCCGAAGAACTACAGAAGAACTGATAGCAAAGTGAATCATGATAGTGACAAGAACTGGTAGTTGCGGCACAAGATGGATTTTATTCTTTTTTCCAAATAAATTTGTAAATGATTTCAACAGCACCAGATGTAACAGAGAAAACCAAGTCTTTCATATACCAAATCTTTTGGACACCTTTTCTGATAGAGATTCCAAAGCCATACCTGTTTCTCTTATAACCGTTTCATTGATTTTGCAAGCAAAAAAATTCCAGCTATTCCATCTGCCCCATGAAAAATGAAAACAACAATTCATAAGCAGAACATATACATTTTTAGCAGATTATAATCAGCAACATCTATTTGAAAGATGATCAAAATATAGACTTCCAACTGAAAGGCTACTAATCAAATCCACTCGTCCGTTCCAATAAACTTACTACAGAACCCTCAAACGGAAGTTATGGCAAAATTCCACTAACCACTGAAGTGAAATAAGATGAGAAGTGAAGTTGTTGGTACCCCATTTGAGGTGTCTGAGCCAATCCATTGTTGAGCTGCAAAACCCCATACTTCGATGTGTCAAAAATACCGTTGAAGGGTTTCTCTTCCACACTCAAATAAGGGTGAAGAGGCAGCACTCTGGCACAAAAAACCACTGACACGAAATTTACATACACAATTGCTGTTAGCATGCATCTCATGGCTGAAAATCCCGCAATTTTCGCCATTATCGAACCCAATTTCTCTGCTTTATACGAAAATTTTCAGGTAAGAAAAAGGTGAAAAAGTATCTAAATCTTAGCCCAACAAAACTGGAACTGTCAAAATGATATAGCGCTGGAAATCTTGTCCCAGAATTTTATAAGAATGGTGAGGTTTGACTGGTGGAATAGATATTTAATATATGAGATTGTGATTAAATATGCAGAGCTCATCATTCGTAAAGAATTTTTGTTAAAATTTCTTATATTATATAATTTCTCATATACTTCTTCCCGAAAATGATATAGCGCAATAAATTTTAACAAGAAAATCATAAGAATTGTGACCTCGCATGTTAAATGTTATTTCTCATGTGTTAAACGAGAATTGATATAGCGCAAGAATTATAGGGTGCCAAAAATACAAGAAATGTGAAGCTCGTGTGGATGAACAATTAGAATTAATGTTTAACACATAAAAATTGATATTAAACACTCAGATTTCATATTTCTTGTGTTTTTGTCGCATGTAATTCTTGCCCTATATATTTTTTGTCTTAAACATCAATTGTTAAATATACTGGGCTTACCATTTCATTTATCACTTTTCCCAACTGTACAGAATGACTGCAGCCTGCTACACATCCACGTGCCACCTACTAATTATTGGAGACAGTTGAGCTTTGAGGATATTCCGATAGAATGATTCTATTATGAATTTTCCCAACTGTCAAGCAACTGCTGATACTTACTTTTTGGGCATAAGATTCTTTGAATTAACAGGCATTTTGTCGGGATGATCAGATTTGTAGATAAATCCATAGCAAAGTCGTGATAAGATTAAATCCAGGTTGACGTGTGCATGACTGAGCACGAGGTTCCTGCTTTAATCATTATCGTGGGCCATGGTGTCCAAATAATTCTGTAAACATTATCGGGTCATGGCGTCTTAAATTATGATACAAACAATTATTTAGGCACTATTTTAGGTAAGCCTTATTCTATTTCTTTTATTACTTATTCTATTATTTTTTTTTCTTAGAAGGGATAGTATTTTGCGCAAGTACTTAAAAGATAACTATTTTTAGAATAGAGGTGTCTTGGAGGGTCCAAAATTTTTTGGAACCATCGTGCCGGAGCCGCCGCCGCCATCATCGGCCCGCCACTGGAGACACGCCGGTCGCCGAATCCCCCTGTGCTGGAGCCCCTCCACCGTGCCGAAATTGAGGTACTTAGTTTTTAGAAGAAAAAAAGCATATCATGATGTGCTTATTTTTTAGAAGGTTTACCTTCTTAAAATAAGAACAAGTAGTAGAAGGTTGGCTACGCAAAACACTCATTTTTAAAAAAAATGTGTTTATAATCCAATCACAATTTTAAGCAGCCTGCGTAAAACAGTCCCTAAGTTACCAAATAGATTAGATCCACTTTATATACCAATTAATGCAATTTTTTTTATTTAAATTCAATACTTCTCCATTGCCTAATCCGTCTGAAACAAATTTGCTTTGTTCGTTCAACAATATATTTTCAAAACTCCGAAACGATATTGGATTCCAGGGAGAATAAACGCCTTCATATATGGTAGGCGGTAAAGTAATGGATAAAAGCAATCATGTGGTTTCGTCTCACCTCAATAAGGGTGGTACGACTTTGGTAATGAGAGATTAGTTTAGTCATCCAAGATACAAGTTAAAAGTTATGGAGGGAAAAGCTTCTTGATTCCCTTCGGAATTTATTAACTAAAATGTTTTAACAACCCCAACGAAAAAAAATCAATTACAAAATTTGCAAAGTTGAAGAATCCATACCTCGAATATTCTTGGGGTTGATGTTGTGTCCCCAACGACCATGCCTGGAGCAACCGAAATTTTATTATTGGGATTTATGCGCGGATATAGAGATGGACAATTAATGCATATGGTTATTGTTAGCCCAATTAGAGTAACACCAAGCCCAATCCATCAAATAGAAGACGAAAGGAGTGATGAAGAAGTCAAAAACAAATCTCCACAAATCTCGGTATCTCATTTACTGACACACGAGAAGTCCACAGAAGCAGCACAATAACAGATCTCTGTCTCCAAGTCTGTCTGCAAGACTTCATTTTTCATTCTGTAAAAGTTGTAAGGTAGAAAACATTACCTCAAGCTTTTCATCAATGGAATGGAAATCATGGAGTTCTTCACCAAAATCTCAAAGCCACCCTGGTTTTACTAACCTTGTCATTGTATCGGAGCACCAATAAAGGCTTAGCCGCCATGTTATTCCTCGTTTTTCTTTTCTGCAAAATAAGCTTCCACACTTCTCTCCTTTGTTGTTTCTGTATTTGATGCTAGCTTCTCTGTTTTTCAGTCATAATCATCTCCCACCTTTCCCAGAATTTCCTTCTGCACTTCAGATTTGATGGAGGTTTGATGGACAAACAAATCCTCGTAGCCATCTTTAGGGGTGATGAACCCAAACCCCTTCTCAAACGAGGAAGGGAAGCTTTGATCTCCGGTTCGATGGCCAACAACAATTTACCAAGAAGAATTATCAAGGAGACACAACATCTTCTAAGCGAACCAGCACCAGGAATAAATGCATCTCCATCAAAGGATAATATGCGGTACTTCAACGTTATGATTCTTGGACCAACTCAATCTCCTTATGAAGGAGGTGTTATTAAGATGGAATTGTTTCTACCTGAAGAGTACCCAATGGTTGCACCAAAGGTTCGCTTCCTCACAAAAATTTACCATCCAAACATAGATAAGATTGGAAGAATTTGCATTGATATTCTTAAGGACAAATGGAGTCCGGCACTTCAGATTAGAATTGTACTTCTAGGCATCCCAGCCCTTCTGGGTGCACCAAATCCAGATGACCCGCTTTCCAAAAACATCGCCAGCATTAAAAAAAATGAAGTTGAAGTCATTGAGACAACAAAGGAATGGACACGATTATATGCGACTGACGCATGATATACATGGAAATGAGAACTCCAAAACATAGCCACAGCGGTAGCCTATTTAAAATGGGTATTTCCTCAAACCCTTGAAATCGTTCGACCAAATTTACAGTGACAGGAAGCATCTTTGAACTTCAATGCAAATGTAGAAAGAACCTCTTTCCCTTCAACAATACTATTGATTCTCCTCTGCAAACTCAAGAACAGAGGAGAGAAAACGTGTGAAGAGAGAAATTCAGGAAAAGTTATTGCTCTGCTTTGGAGAGGCTTCAGATCTTGAATCGAAGAGAAGTTTTGAGATTTAGTTTTTCATCTACCAGGCCAATTCATATTGGTCATCAAATTGGGCTGCAGGTCCATTTAATTGCTGGGAAATGGAACTTCTAATGGGCTGAATTTCTCTTTTGGGTCACTACCACATATCTTGGATTGGGTTGCACGGTTTATTGGGCTTCGTTATGCTTGGATCTTTAATTTTCTTGTAGTTTAAATTTTTGTTATCCCTCGCTAGTCAGCTGAAGGGACATCGATATGACGCTTTATTTTCTTGTTTCATTTTCGGTCCAAGCTTTATGTTCTCTTATAATCCCACGCTCAGCTTGTGGGGGGTGTTAGCCCAATGACAGTAACACCAGGCCCAATCCATCAAACAGAAGACAACAGGAGTAATGAAGAAGTCAAAAACAAATCTCCACAAATCTCAGTATCTCATTTACTGACACACGAGAAGTCCACAGAAGTAGCACAATAACAGATCTCTGTCTCCAAGTCTGTCTGCAAGACATCATTTCTCATTCTATAAAAGTTGTAACGTAGAAAACATTACCTCAAGCTTTTCATCAATGGAAATCATGGAGTTCTTGACCAAAATCCCAAAGCTACCATTGTACTAACCTTGTCAGTTATTTAGTTTTATACGTATTAGAATTAATAGAATTGTCAGTCCATTTTTTAAAGTTTTGAAATGTATCGTGTATATATATACACAAATTTATGCATATTAGATTAATACAATTAATGGGAAGGCTGGTCATGACCTATTTTTAATGGGCAAAATGGGTCGGGCCCGTTTGGCCCGACCTGTTTGTCGACCTCTACTTCGCATTCAAAGAAGGTATGAGTGACCATTTCTGGATGTTTTTGACAAAAGGTACATCCAGAGCCAAGCAGTCGCCTCTAATTTGTAGGTTCTCGAATGTTTGAATTCGATTGTGCAATAACCTTCACACAAATGCTTGTATACCATCGTGGTGTGTGGTTGCAAGTTGGTGCTTCAAGATCTACTCCTTCCAGCATGCCCATAAAATGGATCAGTATCTTATAGGCCAATTTTGAAGATAATTTACCTGTTTCACCATGTGCTACCTATCACCATGTATCCGTTTCTGCCAGGTTCAACTCCACATTTGGTAGTGTAGCAAGCAAAATGAGCAGTAAGTCTTCTTCATATCCGAACAATTCTTTCTACCAGAACCACATCCAGTTTTGTGCATTTTTTACTGCATAACTTGTCAGCTATACATGCTTCTTTGCCGCTGGCAACATTGTAGAGGCTGTTGGAAAATGTCGAAAACAAAGAAAACGTTTCAAATGTTTTCTTTACACATTATAACTATTCATTTGTCAAAATGAATAGTGATCAAGTAGTAAACTATTATTTGAAATTCGTAATAAACGTTTATGTAATGTTTATATACTAAATAAACAAATATTTTCAACTATTATAAATAGGCTACGTGCTTATTTATTTGATATACGAGATATACGAAATATATAGAATTCTCATGAGTTGAGAGCCCAAAGCGAATTCTCTTGAATTGTTGTCTCACCATTTTTGAATGAGAGATTTGAGTACGTGAATACCTAATATGTAATAGACTCGTTATCCAGATAATCGATCCGATCATGCTTTTGCAAAAGGTAACATTATCGTATTTTGATTTGTTATATTTAAATTCAATTTTAGATACGTTCTAGTTATTGAATTGTAGTGGTCAGAGCTTGATTTTCGGTAAAATTCAAGTTCGGAATATTTTCGATATTATTAATCAAAATCAATTTTTGTAATTGATTTCCATCCTTCCTCAAAAGTCCGTCTGCCGCCGACCACCGCTCATGGTGGCACATGAGACCTGGACACGATAGAACAACACGCACCACGTCGGAATGACGCGTTTTGTACATGTGCCATGTCAGAACGGCGTGTTTTATGCGTTTCTAGCCTGCACGTGTTATGTATGCCATTTTTCTCCATCAGACGGCCGTTATCAGCCCATCAAATTTAATGTTGGGTAGCGTGTGTGTGTCGCGCGCCACCGTACACGGCGCATAAAGGCGCGTCACCATGCTCCAACTATCACTCTATGCCCAGATCTACGGATCTGGTCCCGATCCACCATATTTCGGCACTTCGGGGCAACACGTGTTCATCACGCACTGCCGACTGAAGTTGAATCTGTCAAGAAATGATGCGGTTATACAAGAACGACTGCATTCTCGACTGTGAAAGGCGACTAACGATGGAAAAGAGTGAAAAGAAGGAGGCAAACGATTACGTCATCATTTGGGCAAAATACTAGGCGACCAGGGTGGCGGAGTGACGAGATCCATGGGAAACGGCACAAGGCAAACTTAATTCGCGGCAAAACGATAACCGCACAAAAATCACGATCGTGGAGACAGGGCGGTGAACCGGAATTTCATCCGCCAAGGGTTTCGACATTCTGTCGAAAACCAAATTTTTTGGATTTATATACTGGTCGAGTCGGTTCTTTCGACCCGCCCATTTTTTTGATTGGGCCGCATTTTTTTTAAGCGGCCCATATGATATATTTAAAAAAAATGATTTGTGCCGCAATTTTGAATGGTCTGTGACATCTAATGAAAAATGACAGACGATTGGTCCAATTTAGTCAATAAAAAAAAATTGCGGCCCAACAATTTTTATTTGTTAAAAATTGAAATATAAGCCCAAATAAATATTTATATGTTAAATGTATTTAATTATGCATGAATTAGGAATTATTTATTTGCTTTTAGCATTTAAATTTATATTCTTAATGTGCATGATTAGGAATTAAATTCTATTTGTAGCATGCATGATTAGGAGTTATTTTATTTTATAAGTGCAATTTTATTCCAAAGCATGCTTATATTTAGTACGTGAATTAGATATTAATTTTATTAGAGAATATATTCTAAACTAATAAAATTAATTAAATTATGATAATCAAAATCATGGATTGTCATAATTACCCCGATTTCAAAAGAAACCCGTATTAATCATGCTCATGAGTGTTGTCTAATGCTGGTTATTAAGTGAGACATATGTGACTCCATCAGAATTTTAGACATTTCACGAGGAATTGTCACACTGTCTAGGCAATTGATCACCGAATTATAGTACGAGATTAGCTACTCGGGTGTTTACCAAATTGGTTAAGAATAGCATCTGTACCAAGTCAGATACTTTTGATAATTTCAAAGATTTTCTTTTAAATATGTATTAAAAGAAAATTATATTGTTATGTGTTAACAATTTATTTGTGCCAATCCATTTGGCTAGAACAAATTAAAAAGTATATCGAAATTATACCAAAATGCTCTACTGCAAAAAAACCATGTGGCCAATTATGTTTTGTCCTGTATATGTTACTTAGTGTTTTTTGCTTCATATAGAAATTAGTTTTTTCCTTAGGATTTTTTATTATATAAAGTGTGATGATTATGATTTTAGCGAAATTTTTGAACGTAATATATTATTCAAATTTTGTACGAAATATCTAATCTCAAAATTGTGCCTTATGTTCTTAAAATATACATGTAGGAAAATGGCACCCCATAGTCTGATAAACGAGCCCTTTTCTAGTGATAAGTTACCTGGATTGAAATATTACATCTGGTCTAGGAAGATTCAGTATCTCATAGACGAGACAGATGTTCTAAGATGCAAAATCAACCTACGCATTGTGAGTCACCTACTGCGTCAACTTAATACAAGCAGGATCAAAATTCCTGAGGTAAAAGAGGTAATCAATGATATACATTCAATTTATGATATGGAAGACAGACGATGGCTTCCTTCTTCATCTTTGATGTCTTATGACATGGTTATTAAGACATTTGCTGATATAGTCATGCACCTCGATAAGCTTGAGGACGAAAGCCTGCGAGCTTCAACCCACCAAGCCAAGGTTTCTTCGACTCATTAGGAAAATTCTAAGAGTAGCAAGAAGTCTAGCAAGTCAGTGATAAAACCTCTAAAACTTGCCACGAAGAAGAAAGTAACCAAACAACCTTCCCGGACAAATGACCCAAAGAATATATCGCGTCTGAAGTGCTATAATTGTGAAAAGAAAGGTCATTTCCCTCAAGACTATTCTGAGTCAAAACAGGTATCTTTCACTCACAATAATCCCACAATATACGTTTGCTCCAATGCATTAGTTGCTAAATCCTTTCCGCTGCAGTTACTGATAGTATATAGAGTTCGAGTTTGTGGCATAACAGACACGGTCATATAAATGTGAAGGGGAAGTAAATTCTAGCTTTGAAGGGTTCTCTGAAAGGGTTGAAATTTGTGTCTTGACATACTATGTTACCTTCATCGACGACTTCAGTAAGAAGGCATAGGTTTACCTTCTGAAACACAAATTAGATGTGTTTGCTATTTTCAAAAAGTGGAAGATTAAAATCGAAAATTTGACCGGGTTGAAAATCAAGTGTTTGAGGTCAGAAAATGGTGAAGAGTATGATTCTGCAGAGTTCATCAAGTATTGTATTGATGAGGAAATCAGATGTACCAGGAAAATTCCTTGTAAAGCAAGACAGAATGGTATTACCGAGAGGATGAACAGAACGTTGAATGAGAGAGCAAGAAGTATGAGATTACATGTTATGTTGCCTAAGACGTTCTAGCAAAAGCAGCAAGCACCGCAATGTATTTGATAAACATGGTTAGTAGAAAAAATGGCATGTATCTCTACATTTTTTGGATATCTTTTGCTCTTCTCACCATCGTTGTAGTAGGTGACTTCAATGTCACCACTAGTCCTAACTGAATGTAGAGTTTCTTGCCACCCCAGCGAATTCCCACCTGGTGAATGTTATCATATACACATAGGAAAGTTCAACCAAAGGTACGGGATTACGAGCAAGAGTGGAGGACTGCCAAGAAGACCCCTACCATTAAAGAGCAGTGCTGAGCTGCCTGGTCTTGTCCAGCAAAATCAAAGTGTTGGGTCTCACTAAGGTTAGTGCATACTTACAGGGAGTTGAGCCAAAGGTAAGGATTACAAGAGGGTTGGAAGACCACCAAGAGAAGCCCCTTCCGATAAGGAGTAGCACTTGGCTATCATGCCTTTTTGATGAAATCAAACCGTTGGGGCTCACTATGGTTCGACGTCGCATGAGAGAGAAGAGAATTTGATTGTTAAATGAGTACCTAAACACTCGAGTATTGGTTGTTTTTGTGCCTTTTTGGCAAAATTAAACCGTTGGGGCTCACTATGGTGTGATGTCACATGAGAGAGAAGAGAAAGAATTATGTTATTAAAAATGGGTACCTAAACACCTGAGAAGTAATTAGTTGTAATCCTTGATAACAACTAATCACTTTCTTTTGAAACGCCGTATTAATTGAAATATTAAAAAGGTGAAAACTACAGAATTTTGTTTAGTTTTCGTTGGAGGCATGGTAAGAAAGATAAGAACATCAAAGTCACACAAAAAAGGGACTCGCAGGATGATCAATTGATCTGGCTCTGACACTGACTTATGAATTGTAACTAATTCTTATCTTAGAGTCTATCATTCCATGTAGCGAGAGCACTCCGTATACATGGTATGATTTGCTTATAAGGTACTAACACGGTTATATGGGTATTTATGTACAAGATAATGCAGTGGTGGCAAGAAGTTGGAGTAAAGGCTTCCCAAGATGCATACAAGCTTTCGTTTGGCGCTTGATCCAGGAAAAGATCACAACGTTTGACAAGTTGCATACCCGAGGAGTACCTTTTTCTTATATGCCCGCCCTAGGATGTATTTTCTGCCAATCAAAGGAATAAACTCTCGACCATATCTGCTTCGAATGTAGTATCATTTATACAATTTGTCAGGATCTCTACAAATGGTTAGGATGCTATTATGTAGGGAACAATACACCACTGTAATATTATCTCCAACACCAGGGAATGATCATACAGGAGACATGTGCGATACTTAAAAATCTGTTGGCACAACTTAGTATGGAAATATGAAAAATCCATAATAATTGTGTATTCAATGGAGCGCAACCAAATAGTGAGAAAATTATGGAGAATACAAAATTGTCCACCTGGATTTGGGCATCTACGTACAATAAATTAGATGTTGAGTTGGAATCAGGGTATTGGCTATACAATTCTTGCATATGTATCAATTTTAGATAGACATTCACAAATATACATTTATAAAGTTTGTATTGTTTTTGTGAACGTCACACACCTAATGATGACCATGAAGATGAGAAATCACCAAATCTTCATATAGCTAAATTAGGATGGTCTCATGGTATATTCATGACACCATGTCAAGAGCAAAATCCTGCATAAATTACCAAATCAAGGACCACAAATCAAGGAGACACAAATCAAGAGAATCAAGGAAATTAGTATAAAATTTATAAGTTACCATTTTTGGGATATCTTGTAAAAGCTTTGTATGTAACGTGAATAATGAATAGAAGCATTGCAGTCTTAATGGAGAAATACAACTTTGCTTGCCTTTCTCCATAATTTTATCCTGCACACATTCACACACACACTAAATTCAAACTTCCTACAAATTTTTGTTATTTTGTGCATCCACCATTGCATATCGTCATGGTATTAGAGCTCCTCAAGGCTTAAATGCCATTATTTCTTGCAAATTTTTCTCAAGCTTCCGCCAATTCTGTGCATACCCTTCCTTCCAAATTCCTGTCCGTTTCTTTTAGATCCATATTAAGCCACTCAACCATACCTTCTACATTCTGTTCAACTTCATATTCCTACTCAAATTTTATCATCCTCTCTGCTCACTCACATCATTCTCCTTCTCTTCAAACTTTCTCTGCATCTTAGTCAAAACCTATCTCCATAATTTTCTCCAAACTACAATCACATATGGCACCGCCTGAAATTCCTAATGAATCATCAAGTATCTCCTTATCCTATACCCAAATTACTCATCTTGTTACCTCAAAACTCTCCTCCACTGACTATCTATATTGGAAAAATCAAGTTCATCATCTTTTCAAGCACCATAGATTTACTAGATATCTAGATGGCACCTTGCCAGAACCATCTGCAATAGACACAATAGATCTGCTCAAAGTAAATCCTACATATACTAAATGGCATGATATTGATAACAAAGTGTAGTCATCAATAAGTGTGTCACCGCCAAAGATGTCTGGCAAAAGCTAGAAGAGGAATACTACCACAAGGGTCCATCCTCAGAACTGGCCCTGCATGATGAGTTGCAGCAACTGCAGAAGCACAATCTCCAAATTCATGATCTTTCTTGCCAATTCTTTAGTCAATGTGATCGCCTCACAACCCTTGGACGCCTAGTCTCCTCCCTTGATAAAATTTCACTGGTTCATACGGGGTCATGATCGGACTTTGTTGGATCCCAATGATCTCAAGTACCTCTTCCGCCAATCCGTGATCTTATTGCTCGTGCTGAAACTTTCCAAGCTTTATATCATCGAACCGTTGCTCCATCACCAGTCATGGCCTTCACCACATTTGTCCCTCTGTCTGCTCCTGCGGCATTGTCTTCACAAGTAGTACCAGTCTCATCCATTACCTCGCTCGCTCCTCTGCCGCCCCTTGCTCAACCATACAACGCCTTAACAGCGCCCCAAATTTCACACCACTAACATTGGTAAATTTTCATTCGTGCGGTTGAGGTCGAGGCTGTGACTCCAGAGGTCCTCGTCGCTAAATCTGTGGCATTTATGGACATTTTGCTGATAACTTTCCCTGTCAGTACTCCTCCATAACTTTCTCCAGGCAGCCTCATCAGGTGAATTTGGCTGCCACCACTCAATTTCTGACAATTAGCTCGACATTAGGGCACGGTCATTCCCAATTTGGGAATGTAGTTCCAGTGTTAGTTTCGCCGCAATTCTCTATTTGGTCATTTGGGACGAGTTTATTTTTTGGATCGGGCTATCAGTTTGGGCCTCTCTCCCAAGCACCAACGGGACAGTTTAATTTAAGTGGGTTGAATTATTTTTCTGGTGGGCCACCACCTATTTATCATCGATAGTAACTCTCTGGTGGTCCGCAACCACAATTTAGTGGGTTGCAATTGCAATCTAGTATGCCCCTCAAAAATATTCTGGTGGGCTACAAAAAATTCCTAGTTCCAATGGTGGACAATAATTTTTTGGACCACAAAACATAAATTTGGGTGGACCTTCAATATACCTTTTTCTAATGCTGCTATTATGTATTATGCTCCAGCACCTTCTATGTGGTTTATAGGATCATCCTTTACCAGTACTCCACCTATATGTGCTATTACAGGACTGCCACTTCTAACTGTTGGAACATCAAATTCCTCTTTGTCAACTCCATCATCTGACTAGTACATGGACTTTGGTGCTTCTGAACATATGACATCCTTTGTGATCTCTCTTGATCAAGCACATCCGTAAACTGGTATGGCTTGTGTTATTGTTGGCAATGGAGCGTATTTAACTATTACTCATACTGGTACTATCTCCTTTGCTTTATCTCTTCCCTTATTAGATGTCGTAATTGTCTCTAATCTCACAAAAAATTTAAGATCCATTAGTAAACTCACATCATATTTCTTCATTGCTATCACATTCATTGATCAATGTTTTATCATTCAGAACTGTCATACAAGACAAGTGGTGGTCAACGATCGACGTGACGGAGGATTATATGTACTTGAGCGCAGCATCCCAACCGTTGCTACAACCATAAGAGCCTGCACTTTTCACAGCTCATTTGATCATGGCATGCTCGACTCGGTCACCCTTCCTGTACTATATTGTCTTTAGTAAGTAATCATGGACATATTTCCATTTCGTCTCTCAAAACCTCTCATATTTGCACTTCTTGTCAAATGGCCAAAATCTATCATTTATCTTTTGCTACAAACGAGAAAAAAAAGGCATTTTAGCCTCTTGATCTTATCCATTGTGATATTTGGGGTCCATTTACACTATTATCTAAAGCTGGATATCATTATTATGTTATTATTATGGATGATTATTCGCGCTTTAAAGTGCTTTGCCCTCTCAAACACAAATCAGATTTTTTTGATATATTTATTCATTATCATACATTTGTGGAAAAACAACTCTCCAGACAAATCAAAATATTTCAAAGTGATAGTGGTATTGAATTTATAAATCATCATTTTCAAAATCATCTTTCGCAACACGCTATTCATCATAGAAAGTCATGTCCCTATAGCCCAGCTCAAAATTGATTATCCGAAAGGAAGTATCGCCATGTTACTGAAATGGGTCTTACTCTTCTTTTCATTCCCATACTCCTTTAACCTTCTAGGATGACGTTTTCAGTACAACAGCCTACACAATCAAAGGTAAATCTCCCTTTGAGTAACTCTATGGTTAATCACCAAATTTTGCTCAATTTCACTCATTTGGTTGTCATATTTTTTCCTGCTTGCGGGTGACTAAGCTTCAAACAAAGTTTCCCCTAGAAGCCTTCCATGCATCTTTAGGGGTTATAGTACTTAACGTAAAGGATTTCGGTGCCTTGATCCCACCACCTCCTGTACCTATATCACTCGCCATGCTCGGTTCAATGAAGCATACTTCCCTTTTCACAGTAATACACCTCTTCCCAATGTTTGAAATATTGATCTCTCTATCTTCCTCGAGCCATCACATATTTTTTACTCTAATTCAACTTCAACTACATCAACCCAACCAACCCATACTATTACTCCCTGCAATATACGTCCCCCCCTTCTACACCACTGCTCAAGTTGATAGTTTATCTCCCACATCTGCTTCTACATCATCTATTTAACAACCGTCATCCTCGATCCCTTCCCTCGTACCTACATCTACAACTACCTCACATCCTATGGTCACTCGTTCCAAAGCTAGAATCTTTCGTCCCTGTGTTATCAAAGATATGATCATTTCTTTCAGCACTTCTAGCCTCTACTGAGCCTCATGATTTTCATTTTGCTTCCAAGAATCCTTCTTATATTGCTGCTATGGATGAAGAAGTTGCTACCTTTCACAAAAATCAGACATGGCAACTTGTTCTTAGACCCCTAGTGTTAAGATTGTTGGCTCTAAATGGGTCTTTCAAACCAAATATCTTCTTGATGGCTCTATTTAACGACTTAAAGCATGTCTTGTTGCTCAGTGTTTCACCCAAAACTGTTTTGTACTATCATTTCCATTGTCGTTTCTTGTGGATGGCCCCTTCGTCAATTGGATATCAAGAATGCTTTCTTAAATGGCGATCTGACTAAGATGTATACATGGAACAACCTCTGGGTTACATCAACCTGCTCTATCCTGACTATGTTTGTTACATAAAAAAGGCTTTTTATGGTTTCATGCAAGCACCTCGAACCTGGTTTGATCACTTCCAGTACCTTACTTGGTACTCTTAGATTTATTTGTAGTCTTACTTATACATCTCTCTTTATTTTCACTCGTGACATAGATATTATTTATCTCCTTCTCTATGCGGATGATATTATTATCACAAGCAACAATTCTTCTCTTCTAGATCAATTTATTAGCAGCATGCATGCTGAGTTTGCTCTCAATGACCTTGGATCTCTCACTTACTTCTTTGGGATAGAAGCTACTTCTACAAAAGGTGGTCTCTTTCTAAGTCAGTTAAAGCATGCTTGCGACATTCTTACTCGTGCTCAACTTTTGGATAGTAAGCCTGTCAGTAGACCCATGGCAGTTTCTCAGTATTTATCTTCGGACGGAGACCTTCTCTCTGACCCAACCATGTACCAATCCCTCGTAGGTACACTTCAGTATTTGACAATTACTCGTCCTGATCTCACTTATGCAGTCAATTCTGTCAGTCAGTATATGCATGCCTTGACTGAGCTTCATCTTCAGGCTGTCAAGCGCATCTTACGATATGTTCGTGGAACTCTTAGTATGGGTCTTCGCTTCTTAGTCTCTCCAGATTACGAGTCTGTTATTGCTTATTTTGATGTTGATTGGACAGGTTTCCTCGATACTCGACGTTCTACTCTGGGTATGTCATATTGCTTGGTTCTAATCTTGTGTCATGGAGCACTAAGAAGCAACCCACTGTCTTTCATTCAAGTTGCAAATCAGAATACCGTATTCTCGTCACTACTGCTGCTGAGGTTCTCTGGCTTCGACATTTACTTCAAAACCTCGGTATTCCCCTGGCCCCCGTGCTCCTTTGTGACAACCAGAGTGCTATATTCTTAAGCACCAACCTTGTGGTCCACAAACAAGCCAAACATGTTGAACTTGATTATCATTCTTTTCGTGAGCAAGTATGTGTCCGCACTCTTACTACTCAGTTCGTACCGTCTGAACTTCAGATTGCTGATTTATTTTCAAAGAGCCTTTCTTTTGAGGTTTTTGAGTACTTGAAATCCAAGTTTCACATGGTATTTTATCCCACGCTTAACTTGCGGAGGTGTTGACCTTGAAGATGAGAAATCACCAAATCTTAATATAACTAAATTAAGATGGTCTCATACTATATTCATGACACCATGTCAAGAGCAAAATCATGCAGAAATTACTAAATCAAGGACCATAAATCAAGGAGACACAAATCAAGAGAATCAAGGAAATTAGCATAAATTTTCTAAGTTACCATTTTTAGGATATCTTGTAAAAGTTATATATGTAACGTGAATGATGAATAGAAGCATCGCAGTGAGAAATACAACTTGTAGTGGTTGTGATTTCAACACTATAAGATGAAATAAAAATGACTCCGGTCATTAGTTATCGCAATGGTTAATTCTAAAACTCTCCCTTTAACAAAACTCCGAGGTTAAGGTCGTGTGCATATGGTTCCCAGAACCAACACTAAAAGTAATATGAACGCACTTAAATATCCACCTGGCGAATAATAGGATTATCCTTTATTAGTGTGGGGTCACACATCCATTTACCATATTGGATAACCCACTAAAAAAATATCGGCCCAGTACTAATCCTAAAAAATATCTACCTGCCCCATAATTAGTGAAAAATAAATACACTGAGGATATTTTTATGTGACTTATTCGTCATATGCAGTAAATTAAAATACACGATCTATTTGAAATTTATTATCGTATTAATATAAAATGAACTTTGAACATTATTATGTAACATCGTCTTCCAAACTTAACATAAATGAGTACATGCATGGTGGTTAACATCTCTTATTTATGACTTTTAATATAAATGGTGCTGGTATTAAATAGTTACATTTTAGTAAATCCCACTAAAAAATGAACCGGATGTTGGGTACTAGTGTGCGTTAATAAAGATACGGATCCTAACAATAAGTTTACCATGAATAATGAGTCATAGTTCACGACAATAATCGTTTACATAAATAAATTATATTCCTTTTTCGTTCTCTTCCATCTTATTTTTGTATATCTTTTTTATTTACAATCAGTATTTCATAATCAGGAAAAGTCACTTTGGTTCGTTTTTTCATCCGGGCCAAAATTACAACATCTCAGTGATAAGGCATACGGTTCATTTCATCGTTTACCATGGGAAATGACACATTATTCTTAAAACATGTTTAACCCAAACCAGTATAAATTATGGCCATATATTTGATTATCCTAGAGCAAAATGACTCTATTTAGTGAAGTTGTTGAAACTCAATACATCAAATGACGCAATCCATATTGGGTGCAACGAAAACGGTTTCTTCATATAATTACAAGGGTAAGGCCGCGTACATTTGATCCCTTAGACCCCAACTTAATTAAAATATAATGGTTACGTTGTGGATTGTAGACTGAGATATTGTGACTTTAAAAACAATTTATTATGATTTCGTTAATACCGTACTACTAGACAGGGATTCATCTAGTAGTATGGTGTTTCATCGTAACTCATTATTAATCCTAATCACAACATATACTGTTCTGTGCATATGTACACGAACTAGTAAATAGGTGAAATTAATACATAGTTTGAGATAATAAGTAAATAGGTGCATATAAAAATATGATACGTAATAGTGACATAAATTAAAAACATATGTAGTAAAATACTTAATTAAACGTCTAGTGTTGTATCATTATACTGAACGGAAGAATAATCCCATCAGCACTTTGCTCATGACTCACATCCTAAATCAAGAATGTTTTTCATCCCAAAATAAACCGAAGTGACTTTTCACGCACTTTTAAGTCATTAACATTTTACTGATAGTTTCTTCCTCTAAGATCTTATTTTTATAAGCACCCATGCTAGCAGTGAACCACTCTCTCAAAACCTTAGTCCTAAGATATTCAGTTTGTAATTCACAAATTAATTTAAACCCTTCCATTTCTATTTCTACAAACGGTGTGGGACTAACACCCCCTCTCCAGTCCAACGCATGCCCAATTGAGACTTGTATTATAGGCCTTGTACCTCGCAACCAACACTTTCATAACAGTGAACCACTTTCTGAAAACTTTCATACTCACCGTTTGTAGTTTATTCAGGTATTATAGGGCTAGTGTGGTTTAGGGTCTCAGAGGCTCTTGATTTTTCGGGTTGGCACAGTCCCAACCTCGCTCTGATACCATAACAGTGAACCACTTTCTGAAAACTTTAGTCCCAATGTATTCAGTTTGTAGTTTACAAATCAATTTAAACCCTTCCATTTCTATTTCTGCTAACGGTGTGGGACTAACAAATGGGATGCACCATTTTTATCAGATTATTAACCTTAATGTATTATCTCTTTATTTTAAGCATTTTGGTTTTATTGGGTTAATTATCTAATTGTAATCATTAAGGTTAAAGAGTGCATACCAGCAAAGATTTGTGATAAATTTATTCAGGTATGAGCATACCGTATACACTTAAGAATACTATCAGTATTATCATGGATCTATAGATATTTTTTTAGGATTTATTTATTTATTTATCGCACTTTTAGTAAATTTCAAACAAGCCGTGTGCATATGTACGCAGAGTGTGGATTAGATGTTAACACTAATGCACTGATCCCATCAGAACTCCAAAGTTAAGCGTGCTTGGGCGAGAATAGTACTTAGATGGGTGACCGGGAAAAGTCACTTCGGTTCGTTTTTTCATCCTGGACAAAATCACAACACCTCGGTGATAAGGTCATTGATACGGCTCAGTTCATCGTTTACCATGGAAGATGACTAATTATTCTTAAAAGTCTTATTATTTGGCACCTAAATATTTTTTTAGGATTAATTTATATATTTAGTATTGTACTAGATAAATTTACTGAAAAACTCAGTAAATTTTTAAGAATGAATTAAAAATGGCCTTATTTTTGTCTTGCATGTTAAGATTCATATGACTGTAATAATTTAAAAACTACTCTCATACATAATTTAAAATTTTATTTATGGGTTATTTTTAAAATAATTTATCCGTCTTATAATGATTTAAGAAGAATGAGTCATTTCTACTAGTGCTGGTATACTATATATTAGTAATGGCCAAAATCGCACTTATACCAGATTTTGAGTAATCTTAGATGACATAAAAATATTGTTGACAGTAATTAATCTTATAAACTTTTTCCTACAACTGGAGATAACTTTTTAGTGCTTTTAGGATGACTACAAAATTCTCGTAAGTATTGGGATGGATGACCAAACACTTTTAGCAAATTTCAAACAGGTTGTGTGCATATGTAGTGGACTAGATGTTGGTTGCGATCATACCGACATTAATGCACGGATCCCATCAACTTATTCCTAGGGGTCACCTGACACTATCAAAAAATAATTTAGAAAAATGTCATCGTTATTATAATCATCACTAGTCATATCTAGTAAATAAAGTTTAGGGTTAAAGGTCCATAAACATATTATTCTCTCATATGTTTTTTACCCATCATTTTTGTTGAATGTTGTGATTTAACATTATTTTACATGGTAAATAATCAGTCGCTCTGAAACATGGGAAATGAAATAACAATGGTATGATCAGTATCTTTATTTTAATATATCCTTAGTGCGATCATATCAGCACTTATCCTCAGTGATAAGGATTTCTAATAAGTTTACTGTGGAAAAATTACTCATCCGCTTAATTTAAGACGCTCAGAACCATTTTTATTTACAAGAACCAATTTTGGAAAAGTCACTCGGTTATGATAAATCAGTGGATTAATTACCCAGCACTAATATGATGGGTGCGATAATCTATCTATTTTTCACAGTCATTATTTCATAATCGAGAAAAGTCACTTTGATTCGTTTTTTCATCTTGGCCAAAATAAATAAATAACAATGAAATGAACCGGATTAAATAATTTATTTAAGAATTATGTAGTACACATATTATGGACTGTTATCGTAAATACGAGATGTTGTTGGGTGCACAACATCTAGTGCATGCCGGTCATGATTATCACGTTTAAAATTACACATGACCTGTATTACTCATAACAATTTAATGAGTCATATTTTAATACCTGTGGTTTTTGCAGCATCTTTAATATGAAATGATAAATAAAATATCCACGCTTAAATTATAAAGTGGTTTTTCATTTCTCGTACATAATACACTAATACACCGGGAAAGCACTTCGGACCTTAGATATTTGTTATTAAGATATGTTTATTCTCGTATGAAAAGTAGTGTGAGCGAAAAGTGACTTTTTAATAATAGAACATCCATTCGTAATCTTATGATTTTTTAACCGTATCAGTCGCCTTACCAACACTCGTTAATAATGAACCGTTATTCGAATAGGATATTATATCAAGCATGGTCATCAAAACTATTTTCATTTATAAATGTGTATGACTCGTTAATCGGTTCATTGACTCACATATATACACTCATTAATCATTATTTACTGATTACACTAAATATTTGTTACCGGGAAAAGTCATTGTGTACTGATGTGATCCCATCAAACGAACACGACCTGTTCGAAATATCTAACGACGTCTGTGAAATTTAAAAAATATGTAAACGACTGAAACACTTTTAATGATAATACTAGTGTAAATTTAACCATATGAACAGATTAATCTATAATATGAGATAAATATACGCACTTTCATGGTATTTTACTAAAATAAATGTCTTATTTACAAAAATAACGAGGATTCTTCGTCACTAACTTCTTCACAAAATCTTTAGCAGCATTACTAATTCCTAGCCCATTGTGTATGACCGTTACGGCGATTACTATGTGCGATTACACACTCACTATGTGTAATCACCATTTGTTGATTTTTGATTTTTCACAGCGATTTTACGGTAGCACCCCACCTCCCGTCACCTGTTTGAGCGTTGCCCTTTGTTGCTGAACACGTCGCCGTCTATTTTGGTATCCATCGAACGTCCAGCGGCGGTTTATTTTTGGACATCGACGCCATCAGCGACATCCCACATTTCTATCCGTTTCAAATTGTTGCAGCGTCTGCGGCGACTCTAGAACTCAGGGTCGAGAGAATCTGAATTCCGAATTGGAATTCTCCACCGAAGTTTGCAACTGTTGCTCCACCGAAGCCTACATATTTCATTTTCATACCATTTTTGCATTCTGGGTGCATAATTAGTTCGGATTGTTTAGCTTGAATTGCATCTTGTGTTTTTCTATTATCTCTATTAGTTTATGCAAATCTCTGACCCAACGGCAAATCTCTGACCCAACGGCAAATCTCTTTGCGATTTTTGTTCTCTTTGTGGGTTCTCCTCCCTATAGTTGCAACCCATATTTAGCTATATCTGTTTGTGTTTGTTTGGTTCAATTTTGTTGCAGGTATTGGGTGGTTGTCCCCGTAGTGTCGTTGAGGACGGAGTTGATTGTTGGCGGTAGTTGTAAAATTCGTCACGGCAGATTCGAAGCTGAAGCTCTTGCTCTGTTATCGAGTATTTTTATTTGTTTTAGCATTTGTTTTGCAGGGGCACTCGAGGTAATTGAGTTGGTTGCGTTTAGATTCTGTTCACATTTTTGTTTGGGGTGTTGTTTAGACTGTTTTTTTGTAGGTGTGTGTAGATTTTTGGGGGTGTTGCTTATAATTTTGTTTGAGCTTAGAATTTTTTGGGTGTGGGTGTTATGTGGAGTGTTGGTTAGATTGTATAGTATTTGTTCATTTACTGCTTTACTTCTTAGTTCTTTGCTTTACTGTTCCGCTTTTCCCTCTTTTGTCCCTCTATTGTTATTATTTTTCTTATATTAATACTTTTCTGCTATTATTGCTATTTATTATTCTCTTGTAGTCTTTGAAGTATTTTTGGGAGGTCGTATAATTTGTAGTAAATATAGACTTGAGTACTCATTATGATAACCTAAGGTCATGTCCGGTGATGAGAGGGCGGGGCAGGAGGGGAATACAGGGCATAGGGTCATGCTTTGGCACTTGGAATGTGGGGACTTTGACAGCAAAGTCTTTAGAGTTGGTAGATGTCTTAAGAAAGAGGAGTGGATGCGGTATGTCTGCAGGAGACAAAATGGAAGGGGGAGAAGGTCAATGGGTACAAATTATGATACTCTGGGCTGGCTAGCAGGAGGAATGGAGTGGGAGTTATGGTGTCGGAGAGATTCAAGGATTGTGTAGTAGAGGTGACAAGGTGCGACGATAGACTTATGTCGTTGAAGATAGTGGTGGGGTCGGAAATGTTGTTTGTGGTTACACGCCTCAAGGGGGCCTAGGCGAGAGAGAGAAGCACAATTTCTGGGAAAAGCTAGATACCGTAATAAGTAGCATTCCTATGGAACAAAAGATCTGCATGGGTGGTGATTTTAATGCTCATGTTAGTGTAGGGGTGGATGGGTATCAAGGCGTACATGGGGGTTTTGGGTTTGGTTTGAGAAACGACAGCGGTAGGGAGCTTCTAGACATTGCACATGCGCATGATTTAATGGTGGTTAATACATTTTTTAAGAAAAAAGATGAGCACTTGATCACCCTTTAGAGTGGAGGGCATAGTACACAGATTGACTTCTTCTTTTTGCGTTAAGGGAATAGGAGTCGGTGTACAAACTATAAGGTATCGCCGGGAGAATCGTTGGCATCACAACATCATTTTTTAGTTATGGATGCCAGCTTGAGAGGAAAAGTAAGGGAGAAGAGACGAGGCAATAGAGAAAGATTACTTTGGAAGAACCTTGAAGGAGAGGCGGCTGTAATCTTAAGAAATATGTTCGCTCCGGCATGTTTAGTTAGGCCAATGGATGGGGCGGATCATTTGTGGCCAACCATGTCTACGATCAGTAAGGGTACAACAAAGGAAGTGTTAGGGGTTGCATACGATAGAGGGAGACATAATAGGGAAGCGTGGTGGTGGAGTGACGAGGTACAAACAAAAGTTAAAGCTAAGCAAGATAAATTTAAACAATTTATGGTAGCTAACGGGGACGAGGAGAAGGTACAGCGAAAGGAGGAGTATCGGCAGGCGAGGACAAAGGCAAAAAGAGAAATTGCAAAAGCTAAAAGCAAGGCCTACGAGGATATGTATAAGAGATTGGATACTAAGGAGGGAGCGCAAGGTATATATAAGCTCGCGAAAGTCCAAGCCCGGAAGAGTAGGGATATGGATACCGTTAGGTATATAAAGAATGAAGATGGGAAGACTCTTTTGACGGAGACGGTGATTGAAAGAAGGTGGGAAGGATACTTCAGTAAGTTGTTTAACGAGGTGCAGGATTATGGTAGTAGTGTGGAGGGCGGGGAGGTGGTGCAACGATCGGAAAACCGTTGCGTTGTTGAACGAATATCAGCAAAGGAGGTGAAGGGGACCCTTGGAAAGATGGAGAGGGCAAAGGCGGTGGGGACCGATCATATACCGGTTGAAGTATGGAAGTACCTAGGAGAAGTAGGGGTGCGATGGCTAACGACGCTTTTTAACACCATCCTACATATGGGAAAGATGCCAGAGGAATGGAGAAGTAACGTAGTAGTGCCACTATATAAGAATAAAGGGGATGTACGACAATGTAACAATTGCAGGGGTATTAAACTATTGAGTCATACTATGAAGTTGTGGGAGAGAGTTATTTAGTGTGGATTGCGGAGAGAAGTTCATATGAAAGAGAATCAATTTGGGTTTATGCCTGGGAGGTCGACGATGGAAGCAATCCATCTCCTCAGACGGCCAATGGAAAATATCGAGAACATCAGCGAAGTCTCCATATGGTCTTTATAGACCTAGAAAAAGCGTACGATACTATATAAAGAGATGTTATTTGGGAATATTTGAAGACCAAGAATGTCTCGTGGATGTATGTGAGGGTTATACAGGATATGTATGAGAGTGTAAGGACTAGTGTGCGCACCCCATTAGGTGAAATAGAATATTTTTCGGTGGATATAGGTTTGCACCAAGGGTCAACACTGAGTCCATTCCTTTTTGCATAATTATGGATGTACTCTATCGGGACTTACAAGAAGAAGTGCCATGGTGTATGTTGTTCACAGATGACATCGTGTTAGTGGCAGAGACAAAGGAAGAGGTGAATGATAAGATGGAGCATTGGAAAGTAACACTGGAGGCTAAGAGACTACGCTTGAGTCGTTCAAAAACTGAGTACATGATGTGCAAATTCGCTAATGGAATGGAAGAAGGTGGAATGGAATTTATGATTGCGAATCAAGTACTCTCACAGAAGGATAGTTTCAAATATTTAGGATATGTCATACAAAAGGATGGGAGCGTTGAAGGCGATGTCATCCATGGCATCAAGGTTGGATGGATGAAATGGCGAGCGGTTGCTGGAGTGTTATGCGATAAAAGATTTTCACTAAAGTTGAAGGAAAATTTTTATCGGACAATGATAAGACCGGTCATGCTATACGGGTCAAAGTGTTGGACTATGAGACCGTCGCATGCGCAAAAGTTTGATGTGGCAGAGATGAGAATGTTAAGGTGAATGTGTGGTTGTACGAGATTAGATAAGATTCTGAATGGGATCTTTAGGAATACGCTAGGTATCGCACCTATTAGTGCAAAGTTGAGAGAGGGCGATTGCGATGATTCGGACATGTATACAGAAGGCGTATCGACGAGCCCGTCAGGAGAGTCGAAGGGCTACAAGTTGAAGGAAGGCGGAGGAGAGGGAGACCGATGAGGACGTGGAAGGAGCATATTCGACTAGATTTAGCAAGATTAGACCTCGCTGAGGACATGACCTCTGATAGGACGAGCTGGAGACATCATATTATGGTTAGAGATATATAGGTCTGACGTACGTAGATCGATCGGTGGACAAATGAGGATAGATAGGATAGAGTGTAGGGATATGTGATATTTATTTACTTAGTAGTTTGAGTATTTGGTCATGGTGTTGATTTTTCAAGTATTTATTTGTGTTTAGACATGTATGTAGATATGCATCTATGTATTTATTCTTTACTTTTATTTACCTTTTATTATTATTAATCTACTTTCTTTTTTTAATGATTTTTTATTTTTATTTTATTATTATTCTTTCCTCATGCTCAAAATGGGAGTCTCCACGGAAACAGTCTCTTTAGCTCTTTTGAGGTAAGGGTACGACTGCGTATACTCACCCTCCCCAAACCCTGCTTTAGAGCGGAATTTATTGGGTATGTTTGGTTTGGTTGGGTTTATTTACAAAAATACTAAAAAATGACTCGTATGGTATTACCATGGTATACAAAAGAAATGATCATCTTTACCATGGAAAACATCACTAATGCATAAATATTCCCTGTAACAATTTTTAGTCAGTATATCAATCACAGGTTATTACATCATTTCGGTAAATAATCACAACATCTAGTACACGCTCTGAAAGAATAATGTTGGATGTGATAATGGGTGCTTGAAATGGTGCTTATGTTAAAATCAATTATGACCTTCTGTTTAAACAGTGCATTAGTGCTAGATATTTTTTAGTAAATAAAGAGAGATAAAAATAAGACGGGAGAGAGCGAAAAAGGAATATTTCTTTAGGATTAATTTATTCATAAATAAATAAATTAATCCTATTACCGAAATTAATTATTTGCAACAAAGCAGTGGTTTATTACTCGCACAGTAGTTTTTCATTTAATTATATTATTAAACTGTGGCGTTACCACTGAGGTGTTGGATAAGATTTACATTTTGAATAATAAACAGCACAAAATACGCCATTATGAAATTAATAACTTCGGTCTTATATTTACATCGCATTTGTTAAACGCTTGGCCTTATCACTATTATACCGGATAAATGAGTGCATACCAGAGTAAATTTCACCGATATATTATTTTTTAGCACTACCAAAAGATCATTTAAGCGTTGGACTAGATGTTTTAAGAATAATGAGTTATTTTCTATGGTAAACGATGAACTGAACCGTATCATCCTTAGTGTACGCTAATAATCCGTATTTTTGCTTGAGGTGTTGTGGGATGAAAATACTCTTAATATTTTTTATGATATTATACTGTTCGTTTTCTAAATAAATAATCTTATAATAATTACCTAGGAAGTGTTGGGTGCTTGAGTGATAGTACGGATTTCCGGTGCATTAGTGTTGAAAGAGTACTTTTCAGTCGCACAAAAATTAGACGGGAGAGAGCGAAATTAGTACTGGGTGCATATGTGCTCAACATCTAGTCTCATTAGTCTTATATCATGAGTCATACCTCAGTGCTGGGATAATCTTTAAAATTATTCTTAAAGATCACTATCATCGTATCAGTATTAGTGCACAACACCTCAGTGATAAATAAATAATTATATGGGAAATACTATCTTAAGAAATGAAATACATAAAAACCGCAGTATTAGACAATAAATTCACAGTATGTTTATATGTTGTGATTATACGCTTAATTTTTTCTGGTTAAAAATCTTATTATTTGGCACGTAGATATGTTTTTCATCCCAGTACTAATTTTGATAATAAATTCACAGTACGGTTTATTTCATGATCATTTAGAATTTTTATAATATTATCAGTTATTTCTCTCCTAGATTTTCGAGTGTGGGCAGGGGATCATTATTCATTTTACTCGTCTTATAGATGAAATAAATATACTATTCTCGGTTATTAACATATCATTAAAGTAAAACACCTGGCGAAAAGGTCGTGTGCCATGATGTCTAAATTATATTTTACGTGCCAAATAAAAGTTATGGGATATGTGCACCGAATTTATTACGACTCATTAAATAATTTTTAGAAATTTACATCTTTCGGTTAAGATAATAACCCAACACTGACGCTCATTATTATCTCAATGATAACGCCATTAATACGATTAATTTACTTCGGTTCATTTCATATATTATTTCCCAGTACTACTCTAAATAGGATGTAAACTCTCATAAATTACTAAAGTGTACTTTACTAATGCATAAGTTAAAAGGCCATTGATATTAAGCGTGAAATTTATGAGAGTTTACATCCTAAAAGTCATCATTAACCCACTGATACCAGTTAATATTTAATGCAGAGGAACCGTATAAGAACTGTTAGTCATAAATCAGAAGAAATTAATGACATTTTAAACATTATCAACAACCACATAGAACGGCCCCATAGGCTCATCATTTCACTCAATAAGTCATCACAATAGAAGATCTATGTCGGCAACACCATTTACTCTACTTGTTTCTTATTCTATAAAAAGTTGTAAACACACACCATATTACTTCAAGCAATAATCAATGGAAGTTTTGCTATTCCTTCTTCTCTATGGATGCTCCACTGCACACACTTCACTACTAAAATCATAAGAAATACACGGTGCTTCGCACATCGTCATGGTATCAGAGTCATATCTCTTGGCTTCAATTGCCTGCTGATCGGTTCTCTAAGCCTTACTCACCTCTCGCTACCTTTCCATCCTTTTCTTCTTCAGTCTCTTTCTTCTCATGGCTTGCAACTCATATTCACTGTCTCTTCTTCTTGTCACAGCCTTCTCAAAATTTTCTCGAGCCTCTGTTTGATATTTCAGCATTTCACCATTGCTTCATCTCATGGCACTTCCAGCTACCACTGATTTCCCGCTCACCTATGCAGAATTCTCCCATCTTGTCACTGCTAAACTCAGCTCTTCCAACTTCTTATTCTGGCGCAATCAAGTGCGTGCCTTACTTCAACAACACAATCTGTTCTCCTATGTGGATGGTACCATTATTGATCCATCTCAAATTGATCCTGCAGATGCTACGAAACTAAATCCAGAGTTTTTAAAATGGCAGTCCATTGATCGCCGCCTCTACTCTCTTCTCATTTCCTCCCTTACTTCCTCCCTTACTGATACAGCGTATGGTGTCATCAATGGCCAAAACACTTCTCATGCTGTCTGGACCACTCTTGCTCATGAGTTTAGCAATACTGGACCATCTCAAGAACTCGGTCTTAGGGATGACTTACAGCAGCTCCAACGACACTCTGCGTCAGTTAGATGTTAAAAATGCCTTCTTAAATGGGTACCTCACTGAGGATGTTTATATGGAACAACCTCCTGGTTATGTCAACCCTATGTATCCTTATCATGTTTGTCATCTTAAGAAGGCTCTCTACGGTCTCAAACAGGCTCCCCATGCCTGGTTTGAGCGATTCAGCACATTTTTGGGCACTCTTGGCTTCATCTGCAATCATGCTGATACCTCTCTGTTCACTTTTACTCATGCTTCAGATGTGATTTATCTACTTCTATATGTCGATGATATTATCCTCACTTGCAGTAGTATTTCTCTTCTTGATCGCTTTGTTCGACGTTTGCACACTGAGTTTGCTCTTAAGGATCTTGGACCCCTTACTTACTTTCTTGGCATTGAGGCTTCATTCACTGATACTGGTCTTTTCCTTAGTCAGTTAAAATATGCTCAATATATTCTTGCTCGGGCTCAACTTTTAGACAGTATGCCAGTTCACCCCCCCATGGTTGTTTCTCACTATTTATCATCAGATGGAACTCCTTTCTGATCCTACCATGCATCGTTCTCACGTCGGTGCTCTTCAGTATCTCACTATTACTTGTCCAGATATCTGTTATGCCATTAATTCAGTGAGTCAATTCATGCATGCCCCTAATGCACTACACTTTCAGGCTATCAAGCGCATTCTTCGCTATGTGAAAGGTACTCTCACCATGGGTCTTCGCTTCACAGCCTCAGTTGTTCCTGGCTCTGTGCTTGCCTACTCTGATGCTGATTGGGCCGGGTGTCCTGACACTCATCGCTCAATCTCTAGCTTTGCTATATTTCTTGGTGACAATCTTGTATCTTGGGGTGCTAAGAAGCAATCTACTGTATCTCTTTCCAGCTGTGAATCTGAGTATCGTGCTCTTGCTACTATTGTTGCTGAAGTATTGTGGCTCAAGCACCTGTTGCATGATCTTGGTGTCTCTCTTCCTCGGTCTCCGGTTCTCCTATGTGACAACAAGAGTGCTATTTTTCTCAGTACTAATCCTGTGGCTCACAAACGGGCAAAGCTGTGGGGTTGGATTATCACTTTATTCGGGAACAGGTTCTTGCTGGTGCTCTTTGTCCGCAATATGTCCCTTATTCTCTTCAGATTGCTGATATATTTACTAAGAGTCTTTCTCGAGAGGTTTTTGAGTTTCTTCGGTCCAAACTTCACGTCGTCTTCAATCCCACGCTCAGTTTGCAGGGGGGGTGTTAGTCATAAATCAGAAGACCATAAATCATAAGAAATTAATGACACTTCAAACATTATCAGCAACCACATGGAACGGCCCCATGGGCTCATCATTTCACTCAATAAGTCAGCACAATAGAAGATCTATGTCAGCAACACCATTTAATCTACTTACTTGTTTCTTATTCTATAAAAAGTTGTAAATGCAGACCATATTACTTCAAGCAATAATCAATGGAAGTTTTGCTATTCCTTCTTCTCCATGGATGCTCCACTGCACACACTTCACTACTAAAATCATAAGAAACACACGGTGCTTCGCACATCGTCAAGAACTATATGTAAATCGGTACTTTTCCCGTGTGCATCCCTAATAGGATTAATACACGTTTAGTGCACAGGTGACCGGTTCATATTCTCTTTAAACGGTATGATTTTATTATTAACCATGGACTTCGGTTATGACTGATACATTAGTGCAATGCGTACACTAGATGTTGGTTGATGAATTGAACCGTATCAGTGGCCTTATCACTGAGGTGTTTTGATTTTGGCCAAGATGAAAAAACGAACCGGAGTGACTTTTTCCGATATCATAACGATGCCTACTGAACCGTATCATCAGTGTACTAGAAGTTTATCCACTAATAATTAATGATTAGTGTTGCAAGAATTAACCGAAGTGACTTTATACAGTATAAAATGATATAGCTCGTTTACCACATTTAAAGGGATGTAATATATAGTGATATTTAAGATTATAGCACTAATGGCGTCTTCAGAGTTCCTATACTTCAGAGTTTTGATGGGATCCGGGAAATGATGGGAGAGACAATAAAATGAATGGTACCCAACATGAGCATTTTTAAATCATATGGTAATTGTGCAAATTTTATTATTAAATAATATTCTTTACAGCGTTTTGATACTATCAATCCCATTATCTCTTTATTTATACTCATAAGTTGAAATGACTAGATGTTGCATATTTTTTTGTATAAGTTTTTCAACACCAGTACTGAATGCACAGACCACATATTTTTTCACATATTATCTTAGATGATACATGACTTCGGGTTTCTTGTATTATAATGCAAAGTCAGACCGGCATATGTTACTAGTACTAAACGATGCAAACATTTTTCCCGGTTATGAAATACTGACTCTAAATGGATTTTGACATTTACCTATAGTAAGATTTTTAAGAATAATGAGTCATATGTACCAGTGAACCAATAATTTAGTGTTGGTTATAATCAGCACTATTGTAAAAATGGTAAGATTAATTTCCATTAAATGATGTTGGGCGAAATCACCTCAGTGATATGAACGATGAGTAACTTTGGTTCATACTGACTGTAAAATGATAAATGACCCGAAGTTAAGCGATAAATAAATAAATTTATTTCACCCATAAAATAAGTTATGAACTGTAATAAGTAAAACGAACCGATGATACATGTATTAACTGAGAGTAGTACATAATTTATCAGTAAATAAATCCTCATGTTACGAAAGATCAAATAAAGTTAAGCGTGCACACTTTATTAAATAAAGAGATAGACAAAAATAAGACGGGAGAGAGCGAAAAAGGGATGCAACACAAGTAATTTCAAGGAAAATTGGTAAACTAATGCACCCATAACCATTATTAGCATACGAACTGTTGTGATTATTAAAAATCTTATTATTGGGTAGGTAGATAAGATTTACAGTTTTCTCAATAATTTATTCGTAATGATATTTAAACTCAGTGTTCCTATCATATCTCTTATTTTTGTTGCATATAATGAGTTCACTAAAACATAAGGATATAATCACAACCGGGAAAAGGATTGGTAAACCATGTAAAGTGACTTTTTCAGAATTAAACAAATCATATGGTTGCGCTTGAGTAGTACTGGGATGTATGACCATTAATAATAAGACTTTTGAGGATTAATTTGTTCATATGATTTTTTTACCGATAATAGATTTTTAATGACCTAATTCTTTCATGTATATCAAAGCGTACACTAGATGTTGGTTGCGATCATATCAGCACTAATGCACCAAATCCCATCAGAACTCCAAATTTAAGCGTGCTTGGGCGAGAGTAGTACTGGAATGGGTGACCCCCTGGGAATTCCTCGTGTTGCATCCCCTTTTTGCTCTCTCCCGCCTTATTTTTGTATATCTCTTTATTTACAATCAGTATTTCATAACCGAGAAAAGTCACTTCCTTTGTTTTTTCATCATGGCAAAAATCACAACACCTCAGTGGTAAGACAGGATCCCATCTAGTCCAGTGAGGTAAGGCCACGCTCTTTTGTATTGTTTTTTGAATATCTCTTTATTTACAATCAGTATTTCATAACCGGGAAAAGTCATTTCGGTTCTTTATTTACAATCAGTGAGGTAAGGCCACTTATACGGTGGAATTCATCGTTTACCATGGAAAATGACTCATTTTTCTTAAAAATCTTATTATTTGGCACGTAGATATTTTTTAGGATTAATTTATTTATACTTTTAGTAAATTTCGAATAGGTCGTGTGCATATGTATGCATAGCGTGTACTAGATATTGGGTGCGATCATACCAGCACCATGGATCCCATCAAAACTCCGAAGTTAAGAGTGTTTAGGCGAGAGTACTACTGGGATGGGTGACCCCCTGGGAAGTCCTCGTGTCGTATTCTTTTTTCGCTCTCTCCCTTCTTATTTTTGTATATCTCTTTATTCTTAAATAAAGAGATCCATTTTGCCAAAATCATTATACTGAGTGTAAATTTCAAACAGGTCGTGTGCATATGTACGCAGAGCGTGGACTAAATATTGGGTTCATATGATCGCAATCAACATCTAGTGTATGCTTTGCGTACGTATGCACACGAACTGTTCGAAATTTACCAAAAATGCGATAAATAAATAAATATATTCTCAAAAAAATCCACTTGGAAAATAATAAATTTTTTAAGAATAATGAGTCATTTTTCATTAGTGTGGGTATGCTCTCAACATATGACTTATGAGTAAACGATAAGGCCATTGACACGCTTAATGAACAATTATAATTTTATATCGTGTTGGTATTGGTGCTAAGTTATAATTGAGGTGTAACTCAAGAAATCATAACTTATTACTAAAAGTGGCATTATCGTTTACTCATAAGACGCCTTATTAGGGGGTAAAAATAATTTCATAGAATCATAAATTAGACTACAATTATTACATATCACTGAGGTGCACTATTGTACTCGTTACCAGGGCCTGACAAAAAATACTGACTTCATATCCGAGTACTTAGTAAAATCACAACTTTATATGCATATAATTTGTGCATATGTACTAAAAAATGACTTATTATTCATTAGTCTTGAGTTCAGAATACTAATGATAAGGCTAAAATATCGGAGTACTTTATTTACCGTCAGTATTTTTTAAGAAAAATGAGTCATTTTTCATGGTAAACAATGAAATGAACCGTATCAGTGGCCTTAATGCAGACTCCCACTAAAATTGAATATCCTCGATAGAAATCACACCCACTAAAATTGTATCATTAATGCAGACTCCCACTAAAATTGAATATCCTCAATAGAAATCACACCCATATGGGTAGCATGCTCTAGGAATTTGGCTGGTGTGAGTACCTTAGTGAGAGGATCAACTAACATAGAGTCTGTTCCCACATGTTCTATTTTCAATTCACCATTCTGTACTCTTTCTTTGACAACCAAGAACTTGATGTCAATGTATTTTGACTTCGACGAACTTCGGTTGTTGTTTGCATAAAGCACTGCTGAATTGTTGTCACAAAATAATTTTAGTGGTTTCTCAATAGAATCAACCACCCGAAGTCTTGTGACAAAATTCCGCAGCCATACACCATGATTTGATGCCTCATAGCATGCCACAAATTCTGCAGCCATGGTGGAAGATGCAACAAGGGATT
>JAOWBN010084966.1:0-20158 GCA_028565015.1 Pinguicula moranensis
AGGCACATCATTCAACCAAGCTCAAATGACACCTGTACACTCTGCTCAGCACATGCAGAAACTATTAAGCACTTGTTATTTGATTGTTCTAAGTCCTTGCAGGTATGGAGTAAGCTTTACTATGGCTGCAACTTTTGGAAACAGAGGCAATAACAGAAGTTACTGACCTTCGGTCCTTCAATGAAATGAAGATAGAGAATCTTAATAAAGAAATTTGGACATCCATCTGGTTAGCTACAACTTGGTTGCTATGGAAAATGAGGAACAATATCCATTTCCAAGGTAAAGATTTTGAGGCTGAAACCGTTCTACAGACTGTGCAGAAATTAACCTGGGAATGGACAAAAGCCAAACTACCCCACTACTCTTATTCTTTCTCTGACTGGCTGGCAAATTTACCTTCATGCATTTCAGGCATATGATGTTCTCTTCTTGATAACTGCTTCTGATTTCATATCAGTGTTTTGGCCTATACCCTGTTGGAAACCATCTTGATGATGTTGATTGTTGGTTTTGTTAAACTGGTTGTTCTTTGCTATGATATGCCATGCTTATTTTCTCTTGCAGAGGAAACTGCAACCCAGTCACTTCCATGAGCAGGAAGTATAACCTTGCATATGATATCATCATCATCATCATCATAATAATAATAATAATAATTTTGACATTTTAATCTTGACATCTTTCTAGAGAATGGCCGAGTTTTTGTTGTTGAAAACTTTCTATGAAATTGTTTTTTTCTTCCTGCCGGAACTGTGATTGTTAACTGGCTGTTTCTGGGCTATGCTATGCTAGCAAGTCTTGATGGTACTGTGATTGTTGTAGCTGGATATTCTCTTGTGCCTGTTCTATTTTCCTCTCTTGTAGATGTAACTGCCACTCAGTCTTTTGAAGTACAAGGGAATCTAATGCCAGGATCCTTCCGCCACAGAAACCAGCGTTCGATAAGTTCGGGCAAAGACAACTTGTGAAGCTGTGATATCATGTAATCGGAGACTTGAGATCCAATAGCCAAAGGAATTCAGGTATTTTCCAGTACTCCTCTTGGGTGGAAGACTATGAGAGGCTTGCAAAGGATCATATACCCCTTTCATCTCTCTGATTTTCATAATTTCAGATTTTATGCTATCAGTCTTTGTCGGTACAGGTACTTTAGGTACAATCGAAAGAACACAAATCAATGAGAAGTCCAGCTCACACAAATGACAGTTAGATACTTCCACTAGCTGCTAGCCCATGAGTCTTTTCCTAAAGACTGCATCATTCTCAATCTTCGAAAGCTTTTCAGGCACGTAGGCAGAGCTGTGTACCCGTTCATAGTCGTATTCTAAAGGACATAGGTGAGTTGTGTACCACCCATCGGATGATAAGTTGACAGCTACGACCCTTGCCAAGCAACAAAATAATAGATGCATGAAATGAATTAATAAGATGACAGTAAAGACCCTACTGCCAGTATTCTAAAGGTCAAAGGTGAGTTGTGTACCATTCATAGGGTGATATGTTGACAGCGACGATCCTTAGCAAGCAATAAAATAATAGGTACTGGCGACCTTCTTAGCAGATGGACTTAGAGATCACTGATGTATTTTCTTTTATCTATGTGTGGCTAGTAGGTCTAGGTTGGCTGTATTCTCAAGAGCGGGTTGTGCTCTTTGTTTGGAACTTTTTCTGTAAATATTTTCTTTAATGAAAATTTGGCTTAACCCAAAAAAAAATGATGCATGCAACCTAATTCTCTTAAGAATATGAATTCAATAAACAAAGAGATTACTCTCAAAGCTTATAATGAAATTAACATCAAAAATCTTTTTAAAAAGTGTGAAATCTGCCTTTAAATAGGCTACGGTTTTAATGGGCCTCTAGACTTTATTTGAGCCCTACCTAATTTAAATCCTATTAAAATTGGACCTTACATAAGTAAGAAGCCCATCCTAACTTAATTCCAAAAAAAGTAGGAAATGACATAATTACATAAAAATTCGAAATTTTCACCAACCAATGGACTAATTTAATTAAAAGATATAAGAATGAAAATAAAGATCTATCTTGGAATCTTCTAGCAGGGGCCACATGACCTCCTATACGCGCAACACCCCATATGCTCGATTTGGTCTCAGTAACTCGCGTGCCAACTTTCAAATTGAGAATATTATGTTCCGAAAAAAATAACTCATCATCGGACCGTTAGAATTTGATATACTTTTGTTAGCATATGTTTTGAGGTGTCCTCTGTCACTGGGTAAAATATCTGTCCGATCCAAAGATGTTCAGACCTCCGATCGCCTATAAAACCAAGACTGCGCAATGCTGCAAATAGTAGATCATGAATGAATGAGAGCAGTCTGTTCCGAAATTTATATCTCACGATCTGACCGTTCGAATTCGATTTCGTTTGAACAAGAAGACGCCCAATGAGTCTTTGGACTCCAGTTAAATTTTCAGATTGATCCGACCGTATTTGTTCCTCTGATTGGAAGAAACCACAAAACTGTGCTTTGCTGTAATTCACATTGCAGGGTCCAATTACTTTAAACCATGCAAGAATTCAAATTCTTCTCGGGCCTCCAACATTCACATCAGAAGAGCTCGGGAAATGAATTGTTAGTTCACTTTCCCGCAAATTCCTTTCTTCTCCTTGTAATGTTCTAGCTTCCCATGTGTGTTTATTTCTGTGGATTTCTATGAAAATGATTTACCTGCTTCTTTTTGTTGTGTTTCTTTTAACTTAACAACCAAGAGTTATGTCAAGAAAACAAGAAAAAAAAAGATTTTGTGTGGGAACATTGACTAATATGCCCTTGACTGATATACTGAGACATACATTTTTTTTATAACCGTGGTATCCGGGTGTGGTTCGACTAGTCCACGGGATCATATCAGGCGACCCCCCAACAAGACTAGTTAAGGCTCGGGCCAAAGCCCGCGGTCGTGTTCCCAGCACACTTTCAGCAACGGGAATCGATCTCTGCACCTCTAGACAAGCCCAGAGGTTTTAGGGAATTTCACCGCTGGGACAACTTGCTGGGGTTATACTGAGAAATACATACATACGAAGAATGAAGACTATTTGCATTTTTTTTTTAAACTAAGCTTTACATTTTTTTTTTGAACAAAGCTTTGCATTTTTTTTTATTTTGAAATAAGCTTTACATTTTTTTGAATTCATGTAAGATGATATATATTTAAATGTTGTTTTAGATATAATCTTTTTATATGAGTAGAAATGTAAGGAGCAATATATTTATGATTTGTTAAGTAATTTTTTCAAACATATACCTAAAGAATTTTTTTTTGGATAAATACATTTTTCGGTTTTTATTATATTAAAAATATTGTTTATATAAAAAATCTAGATTGGACTGGGCCGGACTGATGGGTCGGGTCGACCCCAGTCCGAACCCAAACTGAGTTAAGTTAGGCTAACGTGTCATGTTTTTTGTTGGGCTGACTCGACACAACGCGATTGGATAAATGGGCCGTATCGGGTTAGGTTGGCCTAACACAATCATTTGGCGACCTTTAAAGGATGAGAAAGATATCACATAAGGTAAAAATGTCAGATCTGTGAATCCAAGCATATTCTCTTGGGATCAAGAAGGATCAATATGTGTCATATTCGGTGTTGTACATTGGAGAACAAGTTTTGTCCAGACACAAGTTGTTACTTGTGATTTTTGGTTTAAACACTACTCAACAAGCGTGAGGGGCATCGAAATTTCTCATCCCTTACCAAATCTCGGCTGATGAATCCCCAGTAACAATTGAAACTGTTGAATCTACTGATACTGTCAAACTAATATCTGTTGAACTCGCAGTGTCTGGTCATATGGTGGATCGTGATGAATTTATTAGTAATACACTAATGATTTTCATCGTGACTTCAATTTTGTGACTCACGTATCATTCCTTCGTTGTCATAGCTTCTTGGTTATGGAGGATTTCATTAATGAATTCCTCACATATGAGCAACCGCTAGAAATCGAACATGAGGTCGTTGATACCAATATAGTGGCTCTGTATGGACATCATAGAAGATTGCAGCAGGGATTTTTTGGGCCAGGTTTTCATGGACAGATTGGATTTAATAACCCTAGTTCTCACTCTGGCAGAAATGAACTGTCTAGTTTTAATAATTAATTTGCAGGTGGCCCAAGTAGTAACCTGGTAGGTCGGCTGATTATAGTTATCTTGCAAGATGTTAGCTTTATTTTTCTGGGCCATCTCATCCATCAATATCTCGGCCACAACAACAATAGTTTGACCCTTGTCCATTTTCTTACAGGCAATAAAATACGCCATCTTGGAGAAATGATCCACAATGACAAAGATGGAATCCAATCGCGTTATGTGCGAGGAAGTCCGAGCACAAAATCCATGCTTAGGTTAGTCCACGACTGCTCTAGAATAGGCAGGGGAAGGTAGAGTCATGCATTAGAAGAATGCCCTTTTGATACTTGACAAATATGGCCGCTTTGCATGAATTTCTCGACCTCACGCCACATGGAAGGCCAAAAAAATGATTGTTGTGCCAGTGCCAATGTGCGTGCGACTCCCAAGTGCCCTTTTGTGTATGTTTCATGGATAATTTTAATGCATAAACTGCACTCTGGAATGTACAAAAGGTTACCCTTGAATAGGAATCCGTCCTGGACCATAAATTTGGATGTTGTCTTGTTATAGACTTGTTGTAGTATAGGGCCAAAACACATATCGGATGTCAGCAAGGATTTGAAGGTGTCAAAAACCTGGTACCTAGATGCATAGTTGGGACAGAAGGCACTATTTTTGACTCAGGGCGTCTGCTACCTTGTTCGTAGCACCAAACTTTTGTTTTACCAAAAATGTGAATTGTTGTAGGTAGGCAAACCAAATGGCATGCCTTGCTAAGACTTTGTACTGCCGATGCATATACTTGAGGGCCTCATGATCTGTGAATAGAACGAATTCTTTGTGGAATAGGTAATGGCGTCAATGCTTAATTGCTTGCATGATCGCATATAATTCAACATCGTAGGCACTATAAATCTACTGGGCGCCTACTAATTTACCAATGAAATAGGCGATAGGCTTCTGGTGCTGACTAAGGACGATACCAATGCCAACTTTGGAAGCATCGTTTTGAAACTCAAATGGTTGAGTAAACTCAGGGAAGATGAGCAATGAAGCCTGACAGAGTTGTTGTTTGATCTTGGCAAAGGCTGAGGTTGCTTCTTTGGACCACTCGAGGTGAGCACTTTTCATACATTTGGTGAGTGGTGCCATTGTGGCACTAAAATGGGGAAGAAACTTTCTATAGAAGGAGGTGAGTCCATGGAAACTCCTGACATCCGAGACACTTTGTGGTGTAGGTCAATCGCGCACAACAACTACCTTGGCCTGATCAACAAGTAGGCCATCACTGGAGATGATGTATATGAGGAAGGACACTTCAGGCATGGAAAATAAGCATTTGTGGCTGGCACAATAAAGTTGTTCTTGGCCAAAGGTGGCCAAAATTGCTTGAAGGGGCCGTTGATGTTCCTCCGTACTTCGGCTATAAACCAGAATGTCGTCAAAATATACTACAACACAAATTCTAATGAAGGGTTGGAGTACCTGGTTCATGATTTGCATAAAGGTACTTGATGCATTCAATAGGCCAAAGGGCATCACGAGTTATTTATACAACCCTTCTCTAGTTTTACAGGTTGTTTTTCATTCATCACTGGGGGAGATCCGGACTTGATGATAGCCACTTTTAAGGTCAATTTTTGAGAATATGGCTGCCCCGTGGAGTTGGTCCAACATGTCATCTAACTGTGGAATGAGAAAGCAGTATCTAATGGTGATTTGGTTGATCATTCGACTGTCCACACAAAACCTACATTCGCCTTCTTTCTTTGGTATAAGGAGTGTCAGAATAGCACAAGGACTGAGGCTTTCCCTGATGTATCCTTTGCAAAGGAGCTCCTCTACCTGTCTGCGAAGTTCATCCTGTTCAGAAGGACTCATGCAATAATGCAGACGTTTAGGTAGTGCAGCCCCGGGCTCGAGATCAATATGGTGCTGAATATCACACAGGGGTGGAAGGCCTGCTGGTAGATCCTACGGAGACAAATCTTGGAATTCATCAATGAGCTGGAAGGCGGCCTTAGGGTGAGCAATTGTTTGGTCGGAGTCCTTGCCTATAAGCAAGTAAGAGCCAGGGACCTCATGGAGTTCACGGATACACCGTGCTAGGCTCAGCATCTTGGATGGAGTGGTGGATGGTGCAACCTCAGGACGTCCCAACGCAAGAGTAATTTCCACACCTTCAAAGATAAAACTGTAAGTGTTGTCGAATCCATCATGGATGGCACGTCGATCGAACTGCCATGGTTGATCCAAGAGCACATGGCATGCATCCATATCAATAACATCACACCACGGCGCCCTTGTATCGTTGGCCAATCAAGAAAGCAATCTGGGTGCGCTCCTTCACTATGATTTCACCACCTTGTTTTAACCACGCAAGCTTGTAAGAACGCGAGTGGATCTTTGTGTACATGCCCATATTCCGTCACGACATCCCACGAGATGATGTTTTCATAGCTCCCGCTATCTACAATGAATTTGCATACCTTACCTGCAATAGTGCAAGTTGAATAGAAAATCTCATGTCGTCGTCAATTGCTATAAGGTGCGCGGGATGCTAGGTAGACGTGTCGGATGACCAGGCTGACTCCAGTATCACCAGCTACCACTTCTTCAGGGAGCTCATCTAGATTGGATTTGTAAATATGTCGAACATTGGTATCTTTGTGTCAGCCTCCTCTGTTTCTACCAACATTGCCCACATTCTAGCGTGGCGATAGTCGGATTGTTTATGTCCGGGTTTGCCACAACTAAAACACTTCATCGTGGTGCCTCCCTGTCTTTATAGGTACTGGCTGAAGCAGTGAGGAGGGCTCTTTGGTCGATGGCTTCACCCTAAACACTGTGTGGTTGATGTGCCTTAACTGTATTTCCACCATGAGGGATCGCTGGTAAGCTGCTGCCACCGTTAGAGGGTCGAAGAGGCTCACCGTCTCTTGAATTTGCATGTGTCAGCCACAGATGTAGCAGCCTATGAGTTGTTCTTCTATCTCCATCAAGTCTCCCTGTGCAATCAGGTCATAAAATTAAGTTGTATACTCATCCACAGACCTTGTATTTTGGCGTAACTCGTGCAAACATTGTGTTAATAGGCATTGGAAATTGCTTGGGAGGAAGGCATCTCACATATGTTTCTTCGTTTTCTCCCACGTCACAATCTTTTGTTTGTCGAGCCGTTGTCAGGTAAGTTTCACTTGATGCGACCAGGCAAGGGCGTGACCTTGCAATCGAGTATCGACCAAATGGACTTTCTTGGATGAGGGAACACCTTTGAGATCAAACACTTGTTCCATGATATGTAGCCAATCAATGAACTCTTTTGGTTATAGGAGACCATGAAATTCGGGGAGTTCTGTGCGCAAACCGTCTGCCCATCGATGGCTCTCTGTTGTGGCTAGCGGGCTCTCTGTGATGTGATCCAGGCTGCGTCGCCTCAAGGATTCGAAGCAAGCACGGGCTTGGTCAAGATAAGTGAGGGAGATTCTCACAAGTAAAACAAGGAAAGCATTTTACAAGAGTCCATTGCAAAACCACTTCCTTAGCATTGACCAAGTAGCCCGATTACGAGGTCACGGGCTAAATAATTTAAAGATGGATTTATGGGATTACTACAAGACTCTTGGGTTTTAACCCACCATGGAGCCATGACCCAATTGCTTAAGAAACCCAAGTCCACCTTATTAGGTCGAGAAAGAAAAGCCCATACAAAATCCCATGCATGAGAAACCTCATGGAAGTCAAAAGGGAAATCGCTTAAAGGAGCATGCAACCCATGCATGGGGCGTAATGAATTCACCAATCCATGCATGCAACACACGTCTTTGGATGACAATTGGAAGGACACTGACATGCATGTTTTGGTCCAAATTGAAATGCATGCGAAATCATGCAAGAAACATATTGAAGTCACAGAAAAAGGGAGCAAATACAAAGCCGCGTCATGAAATCCATGCACATTCTAGAATTGGAAATCTAGTAAGATTCCATGCATGCCAATATTTAATGACCAAAACCACATCATGAAAGCCATCATGAGATGAGAATAACACGACCATGTATCTATAATTTCACAGATGCATGGTCAAAGTGGATCGTAAAGGTGGCACAAAAGTACAAAAGACAAGAAGGTTGAAGGACAAAAGAATTCTCCAAAACAAGGGAAGGATGGCCAAAGCCTGGTTTCCAAAAGACATGGTCAAACATTGTAATAAATGAGTTCATGAACCCAATCTAGACTCATGGGCTGAACTCGTGGCCTATAAATTGGCATAGACTCAAATTGTTTTAGATAGCTTTGTTTTAGTTTGTAAACTTGTGAGATATAATCTCCTTTCAACTTTTATAAAGCTATTTTCGACTTATCTTTTCTTATTTGAAAAAAGTGGCATCGGTTTTACAAATTTTTAACTTCTAGAGTTTGATTGGAACAAGTTTTCAATAGGATTCTTTAAGTGGCAAATTTCTTTACATAAACACGTAGGTTTGGTTCACACCTCCCTCATAGGTGTTGGGTCAAATACTCGACAACTTTGTTAATTTTTCGGTCCTTTATTTTGAACTTTCAATTTGATATTGAGTTTAGTCACAAGTTGGCTAGGCGCATATCATTTGGTATCAGAGCTCGGATTGAGCAAACTTGGGCTACTCTTATTGGTGTTAGTTTTTGGCTCCTTATAACTGTGGGGTTAGCATAACTCGTAGTAGATTTATCTTTACATTTCAAGTTGTATTCCTTACTGATTTTTACAAAAAAAAAAGGATTGTGTTTCAGCCAAGTAAAAAGCAAGGGAACAAAGGACAACATTAAAAAAAAGAGCCTACGAAAACAAAATTCCTCTCTTGGCTAACAAAAGAGAAAAAAAAAAGAAAAAAAAGTGCAATCAGCAAGAGAGCTCTTATCTCTTTGATTTTTTTTTTGACTTTTTGTTGATTTCACTAGCTCTAACTACGTGACCCTTAAAGAATCAATCCCTCTTATTTCAAGCTCCGATTCTTGAATCGATACTAGGCTTGACTTGGAAGGGATTTAGGCTTAAAGAGTTCATAAAGGTTATAAAGGAGATTCGAGAGGAGAAAGGCAGTGTAGTGAGCGCAATAGAGTGAAAAGAACCGGGCTACGAGTGCATAAACGAGTGTTGAAACCTTTTTGAGTGATACACCGTGAACGAGTGGTAAGGAATTTTCTACTAACTTTGTTTTCGTGCAGGAACATCTATGGGAATTCACACACCACCCATGGGTCAAATAGGGCTTCTTGAGGCTCTCACTGGGGACATGATTTGCCTTGTGGAAGCAACAACAACCACTCAAGAAATGCTAGCACGGATTGGGGAGCAATTTACCCAAGTTTCACCCCGAGAAGCCAGAGGACGTAGGGACCTTGACTTCCAACACATGGGGGCGATACGTGCACCACCAAGGTGGCAACCCGAGTTACCAAGGAGGCACATAGGTAACAATGGAAGAGCTCAATGATCAACTTGATTGGATAGATAGATGGTAGCCACAAGGGCCGATTCAAAATTATACGAAGACGTCACCTATGGCTACAAGGAGACCACTATGAGAGACAACCCCAAAATGGGATGAGCCATCCCAGTCCAAAATTGAACCCTCTAAGGAGGTCAAACCAAAGCACGTCGTTACCCACGGTAACACTCAACCTTCTACTCTTCAAACACGTTACATCAAATGTTTCGCATGTTAGGGAAGGGTTCACATATCCATCCAATGCCCACACAACAAGGTGATGGAGATGGACATCCAAAGAGAGCCCAAGATAGAGAAGGGAAAATAGCCGACATCCCACCAAAGGAGGATGTGCGTGTAGAGCAAACCATTGTGATCATAGAGGTTTTGGAAAAAAAAAAAAAGAAAAGAGGAAGAGGAAAAGAGTGAGTTGAAAGATAAAAACTTGAGAGAAGAAGAAAGAAAGAAAAAGAGGCCAAAAATGAAAAGAAAGAAACAAATGAGGCCGAGAGATAAAGAAAAGAGAGAGGATGAGGAAAAACGTGAGGTGAGCGAAAAGAGAAATGAAAAACAAGAGTTAAAAGAAACGAGAGAAGAGAAAAACAAAGTGAGTGTAGTGAGGAACAAGAAATTATTTTCACTCCTAACCATTTCGTCGGATCTTTGCCGAGCGAAGTTGTTTCCTTTTTACAGGGCTCTCACGATGTTCTACCCGAGGAGCTCACCTTAGGATGGTCTCCAAACCAAGGGAACGAGCCCTCTATTGATTTCATCATCGGAAAACCATTGACCAAACCAGCGATGCCAAGGAACCCCCTCTAGGTAACCAAGGCGCTTCGAGGAGAAATGAACAAGTCGTTGTCCAAACGGTGTGACCATGTGCGCATGGGTACGAGTGCAAGTCGAGGTAAGGCAAATATGGTGGGAAATGCCATGTCCCAAAGGTATATCTCATGTTCCTTGTTACATACAAGTTCGCTTAACTTTGAATACTTTTAGGATTGGTTTGTACAAGGTTTTGATTTTGGCGATATCGTCAATGCATGTGAAAAAAATGACATTTGATACGTTTTCGTGCCAAAATGAAATCTTGTTTCGAGAAAGGACATTGTGTATGCATATGTGTTTTGATATAGCTAAGGTGTTAGGAATAGTGCATGGTCATGTCCTTAGAACTCTTGAGAAAATGTGGAGACATTGTTTGATGTATGTTGAAATTGAAAATAAATTCTCACATTGTAAGGACGTTGTTGGATTTAAACCATTTTCACATGTTAATATAATTCTTCTACCTTTAAGCGAGTATGAGGACTTGGGTAAAATGACATAACTCTTGAAGGGAACTCTTGAAAGGACCCAAGGTTTTACCCTCCTTTGCACTCAAACTAGTGAAATGACCAGATTCATTTCGAGCAAAGTAAACTTTGTTTTGCGGGTATGTCAAGATGTGTCTTCTAGAGTGTCACCCCTTAAACCTACCTTGAGACCGAGGGATTGAGCCATTGAATTGTATTGGGAGCATTCTTTCCAAATCAGCCAGCACAGATTAAAGTGTTGTTTGAGGAGGAATACGGACAAGGAAACATTCATTCGGGTATAACTCAAGGTAACGAAAAGGTGGATAGTCCTGAATGGAACCAGAGGTATATTACACTTTCCCCTTTTCACATGCTAGTATGTGGTAGGAAACACCTTAAGGATGTGCACACATTGGTCTTTGTTTTCCATGTCATATTTACCACCTATGAAAGTTTAACATCCGACGAGCTCGTGAGGTAGGACACATGTTTAAATCTGGTACCTCAATCATGTATGCCTATGGGTTTAAAGTATAAGTTGCATAATGTTATGGGACATTTTAAATTGATCCAAGTCATAGGAACGTTGAGTGATCATATAGTGCATGACATGTTTGTAAAAGAATTTCATAATCAAGGTATGATAGATGAATTTGGTTTGATTTATATTTTTGGAATCCTACATGATCATTTCTTTGATACTTGCATAGGAACCCAAAAAGGTTATCCTCATGATTATTTTACAAACAAATGTTCACATTTCAATTTTGTCAATGAACTTAGGCCATCATCGCATTCACTACTTTGGCTATTGAGCAAGAACTTGAATCTAGGTGGCACAAGGAAGGACAATACTGTCAAAATGAAGCACGCGAAGGCTTACTAAACTAGACTACAATATTTGATACACATACACGTTTTGAAGACACTAAATGGCTTGTGTTCGAAGTAGGTCAGGATTTGAGGACAAATTCTTTTAAAAAGAGAGGGAATGATGTGATCCAGGTTGCGTCGCCTCAAGGAGTCGAATTAAGCACATGCTTGGTTGAGATAAGTGAGGGAGATTCTCGTGAGTCAACCAAGGAAAGCATTTCACAAGAGTCCATTGCAAAACTACTTCCTATGCATTGGTCGAGCAACCCAATTACGAGGTCGCAGGCTAAACAATTTAAAGATGGATTTATGGGATTACTACAAGACTCTCGGGCTTTAACCCACCATGGAGGCCACAATCCAGTAGCTCAAGAAAACCAAGTCCACCTTATTGGGCTGAGACAAGAAAAGCCCATGCATGGGAAACCTTGTGGAAGTCAAAAGGGAATTCGCTTAAAGGAGCATGCAACCCGTGCATGGGGCATAATGAATTCACCAATCCATGCATGCAACACACATCTTTACATGACAGTTGGAAGGACACTGACGTGCATGTTTTGGTCCAAATTGAGATGCATGAAAAATCATGCAAGAAACATATTGAAGTCACGGACAAAAGGGAGCAAATGCAAAGCCACACCATGAAATCTCTCATGAAATCCATGCACATTCTAGAACTGAAAATCTTGTAAGATTTCATGCGTGTCAATGTTTAATGACCAAAGCCACATCATGAAAGGCATCATGAGATGAGAAGAACATGGCCATGTACCTACAACTTCACAAATGCATGGTCAAAGTGGATCATAAAGGTGGCACGAAAGTACAAAAGTCAAGAAGGTTAAAGGACAAAAGAATTCTCCAAAACAAGGGAAGGATGGCCAAAGCTTGGTTTCCAAAAGGCATGGTAAAAAATTGTAGTAAATGAGTTCATGAACCCAATCTAGACTCATGGCCTGAACTCGTGGCCTATAAATATACATAGACTCAAATTGTTTTAGATAGCTTTGTTTTAGTTTGTAAACTTGTGAGATATAATTTCCTTTCAACTTTTATAAAGCTCTTTTTGACTCATCTTTTTCTTATTTGAGAAAAGTGACGTCGGTTTTACTTCTTAACTTCTAGAGTTTGATTGGAACAAGTTTTCAATAGGATTCTTTAAGTGGTGAATTTCTTTACATAAACACGTAGGTTTGATTCATACCTACCTTATAGGTGTTGGGTCAAATACTCGACAAGTTTGTCAATTTTTTGATCCTATCTTTAGAACCTCCAATTTGGTATTGAGTTTAGTCACAAGTTGGTTAGGTTCATATCACTCTGTGTCCTCCTCTCCAAAGGGGTTATATGATTCTTCGTCATCCCTATGGGTGGGTAGGGCGTGCCCTTCAACTTGGAATGGCTCAAATCTTTGGTAGATGTCCTCAAACATAGGGCCAAGGCGTTGCTCAAATAGCTGTTCAATAACATCTCTTACTTCTGCCCTTACTTCCACTTGAATGCTCCATTTGGGGACATTGTTTGGGCATTGAATTGGGGTTGTTGTGTGGGGCGTTTTAGAGGCATGATGTTGCCTAGGCTCTGATACCAACTGGTGCAACTGTATAATTGCAGTCGCACGAATGAACTCAACTCTGGAAGCATAGATGAGCAAAATACCCTATTATTCTTGGAGGAATCAATAGACGAAAGAATTCAGACAAAAAAAACAAGCTTCAGTTTCAGTTCAACTGTCTTTAGTACAAATCAACTACTTACTTATAGAAGTAAGTTCACTGGGCAAAATAGACTGTCTTAATGGCGCAGATTAACATTAAAAACACATCTTGAAACTAGAACACAACAATAAAGATAGGAGGTGCTTGGGGAGAATCACGCGTGCAACTTGTAGAGAATTGTGCTAATGTCAAAAGCTGTGTTTCTTCCTTGATGCTTGTTGTACCTTCCTTAATTGCATCTGGCCTTTGGTTTGCGGAGGTCATCCACATGCAATAAATCTTCAATGAGAGCCGCTATTTTGGAGTTTTGAATTACATCAACAAGGCAAAGGAATGACCCAAAGATAGCAACCAACTAATTTGGCAATACTTAGCCCATGCATGGTTTCAACAACAACGGTTAAATGATCCATAGAACTATCATATTTATGGTCAGAGAAGTGATAGTGCTCTTATTTGTTACAATGGTGAAGAACATGAAGCTCAAGACTCTCCCTAATATATGCCCAAGCTTAGAATCCAAAAGGAGAACTAAAAGAAGCTTAGACAAGAAGCGAAATTGATTCAACAACTTAGGCAAAAAGTGGAGTACACAGTTACTGAACAAAGAAAAAATTCGCGAGTTTCTTGCATCTTTCATTTTTTTTATTTGCGCTTATATTCAAGTTCAAACCGAACTAACTCTAAGTTTTTCCTATATAGTGATATAAGAACCGAGCGGATATTCCTTGAAGGCCGAGCTGGCGTTCCCCGTACCTTACGCCATTCTTTTGATAATAATGTATGTGATGCAGGGGCATCCATGACATTCGAACCGAACATGGCTAAGGAAGGAGGCGAATGTGCCAAGGAAATCCCAATTCGCACGAGTAATTAGGTGAATGACTCGAAAAGAACGACCGCGGGTCAAGGCTAGCGCACTACCACAACCGATGAAGCAACATTAGTATTGTCCGTGCCAAATTACCATTTTTTCGTGCCATTTTGATTTGGTTGAGTCTAACTTGTAAGGTCCTTGTGAGCATGCGGGTACCAAATTTGGACCTAAACGACTCGAACATATGGGCCATGATTCGGACCAATCGTAGCTTCCTAGTTTTTAAGTTTGTCGTAGCTTGTAGTATTTCTTGGCTAAAGTCTCGATCCATGGACATGTCAGGGGCGGACACATGATCCTACACTTTAAGACATGTCAGGGTACCGTTGGTCCCATTTTCGATCGAGACAATTTTATCCCCTAAAGAGATGGCAAGAGCCACTTTTTTTGAATCATGGAAAATGCCCAAGGACCGTTCAACTACGTCCGATAATTGGGGGTCTAGCGTTGAGGGCCTTAGGCTATAAATGCCTCGACCATCCCTCGGTATTAACTCATCCATCAAGAATACTTCAATAAAATCCAAAGCTTTAAGCTTTTTTTGAGTTCATTCCTTAGATTTTGCGCGAAACAACCTATTGGGTGTCATTCTAGCATCCGTGAGCGCGATTGAGTGTATTGCCCCTATTATTAGCACAATACTATCCCTTGCACCAGTAGGTATCAGAGCCTTGATACCTCATTTTCTTGTAGAACACGATCAAATGGCAAGGAATTATGGACAACGGTTATGTAGCTTCGATGATGAAGACAATTCCCATGACCGAGAGGATCAGAGAGATGAGTTGATCGAGGAGATGCAACAACAAATTGCGGATCTCACTTGAAGGTTGGAGTCCACAACTCGGGGTCACCAACAAGCCCTTTGTTATGATGAGGAATATGGATTTTCTAACCGTTATGAGGCAAATCCCCGACGCTATGGATGTGATGACTGAAAGGAGAGCACCTTTGGCCTTGGCTTCAAGGTGGAGTTGCCCGAGTTCTCGGTTTCCCTTCAACTCGAGGGATTCATTGATTGGCTAAATGAGGTAGAGCGCATCTTCAAATACAAGGAGGTGTCTAACAAGGTGAAGGTGAAGCTTGTTTCCATCAACCTCAAACGAAGAGCCTTGGCTTGGTGGGAACAAACCAAACGGTCCTATGAGCACCAAGAGCATTCAAAGATTACATCTTGGGAGAAGATGGAGAGGAAAATGCAAAGCCATTTCCTTCCATTCGGGTATGCTCAGTATCTATACCAACGCCTTCATATATTGAGGCAAAGGACTCAAAATGTTGAAGAATACACAGAAGAATTCTATCAACTCGTGGCAAGAAATGATTTTGTCGAGTCGGAGGAGCATTTGGTAGGCCGCTATATTAGTGGCCTACGAACTAGCATCCAAGATATGTTAGTTCTCCAATCATTGTGGAGCGTTTTAGAGGCCTATCAACAAGCATTGACTATTAAGAGGCAACAAAAGAAGCCGTGGACAAAGTCTCAAGTCGTTTGGCCGAGTGATGCATACGGCAAGGCCACCTCGGAGAAGGATGCGGAGTGCACGAGGGGACGAGCGTTTGGGTGGAAGACTCACTCAAAACAACGCCAACACTATTGCCATTAAGTGTTTCCATTGTGGAGAGCCTAGCCACAAGGCCAACACGTGCAAATTGTCTCAAAAGCTTTGAAGCAACCACTTGATAATCGATGATCATTCGAGTGACCATAGATGAGACAATTCAGTGTTTAAAGGCGAGGACGACGTCTTGCAAGGTGATGGTCGTGAAAACTTGGTAGTGAGGAAGAGCCTCTTGAGTTCCAAGGATGAAACAAATGAAGATTGGTTACGAACCAACATTTTTAGCACAACTTGCACCATTGATGGAAAGGTTTGCAAGATGATCATAGATAGTCGAAGTTGTGAAAATATGGTGGCCGAGAAAGCTACCCTCAAGCTAGGTCTGAAGATTGAGCATCATCTTATGTCGTACACATTATCTTGGCTCAACAAGGGCAGTAAAGTCACAGTCTACAAGCGTTGCCTTGTCTCCTTCTCAATCGGCAAAAGGTACTATGACACATATGGTGTGATGTAGTGGCTAGGGATGCTTGCTACCTACTTTTTGGTAGACCTTGGCAATACGACAGGAGAGTGATCCATGACGGACATAAGAACACTTACTCCCTAAGCCTAAAAGGGAATAAAGTGGTCTTAGCTCTGAGAAGAGACGAGCCAACACCACCAACAGTCAAGAAATGCATTAACCAATTGTCCATTAGCCGATTCCTTGAAGAAGTCAAGGAGGAAAAGATAGTGTTGCCCTATTCCCTAGGGGTGATCAACCAACTAAAGAAAGCGTTATTCTTCCTCTTAAAGTGCAAGAGCTATTGCATGAGTTTAGGGACTTGATGCCCGAAGAACTACCCACGGGATTGCCATCACTCCAATACATCCAACACCAAATTGATCTAGTTCCGGAATCAAGTCTCCCTAATCGACCAGCCTACCAAATGAGTCCCAAAGAGGCTGAAGAATTGAGAAGACAAGTAGAGGAGCTACTTGTACAAGGCTACATCCACGAGAACATGAGTCCATGTGCGGTGCCAGCCTTATTAGTGCCAAAGAAGGACGGTACTTGGCATATGTGTGTTGATAGTCGAGCCATCAACCGCATCACGGTCAAGTATAGGTACCCCATACCTCATCTTGGCGATATGTTGGATCAACTAGCTGGATCCAAAGTCTTATCCAAGATCGATCTAAAGAGCGACTACCATCAAATTTGAATCAATTCTGGAGATGAATGAAAGACAACCTTCAAACTACTCACAGATTGTTTGAGTGGTTAATCATGTCATTCGGCCTTTCCAATGCCCCAAGCATGCTCACGAGGTTTATGCATCAAGTGCTTAGGCCATTCATTGAAATATTTGTGGTGGTCTACTTCGACGACATCCTGATCCACAGCCCCAATATGAAAGTGCGCCGAGAGCACCTTGAGGCAATTTTTGAAGCATTGCGAGACGAGGCTTTATTCATGAACAAAAAGAAGTGTGCCTTTGCCACAACCTCAGTATCCTTCCTCGGATTCATGGTGTCAACCAAAGGGGTGTACGCCGACCCATCAAAGGTGGAATCCATCGTGAGTTGGCCTAGACCAACCTCCATCCATGATGTGCGGAGCTTCCATGATCTAGCCTCATTCTATCACCGCTTCATCAAAATTTTAGCTCGGTGACCGCTCCAATCACGGAATGCATCAAAGGCCAGGACTTTGTGTGGACGGAGAAGACCGAAGAAAGATTCAACCTCGTGAAGCACAAGATGACTGAGGCCCCTATCTTGGTCTTACCGGATTTTGAAAAGGTCTTCGAAGTAAATTGCGATGCATGGGCTTGGGGATAGGTGGTGTGCTCAGTTAAGATGGGAGGCCTATTGCCTTCTTCAGTGAGAAGCTAGCGGGTGCCAAGAATAACTATTCAGCGTATGACTTGGATTTTTAGGCCATTGTACAATTGTTGAAGCATTGGAGGCACTACTTGATCCAAAAGGAGTTTGTGCTCTTCGTGGATCATGAGGGCCTCAAGTACATCAATGACCAAAACAAGTTGAACCGTAGGCATGCCAAGTGGATTGCCTTCCTCCAAGAATACACGTTCTCCTTGAGACACCAAGCGGGAAGCTTCAACAAAGTGGCGGATGTCTTAAGCCAAAGGAGTGCCCTTCTCTTCACTATGCGCGATGAAGTTGTTGGCTTTGACTCCTTCAAGGAGTTGTATAAGGATGATCCATCCTTTGGTAAGGCATATGATGAAGCCTTACAGGAGCAATCCAGAGACTACTTGGTGCAAGATGGATACCTATTCCGGGGCTTGTAACTATGTATGCTAGATTGCTCGTGGTGACAAAAGATAGTGGACGAGCTCCACAATGAAGGCCACTTTGGCCGAGATAAGATCATGGCCTTAGTATCCTCCAAGTACTATTGGCCAAAGATGGTTAGTGATGTTGTAAAGAAGGTAAAGAAGTGCAGAATTTGCCAAAGAGCCAAAGGTAACCTCACCAACGCCGGTCTTTACATGCCATTGCCTACACCCGAGACACCATGGCATGATATGACGATGGACTTCGTCTAAGCCTTCCATGTACACAAAGGGGTATGGATTCTATCCTTGTAGTGGTTGACCGATTCTCCAAGATGACACACTTTGTGGCATGCCAAAAAATAATGGATGTCGTACGCATTGCTCACTTATACTTCACGAAGATTGCACGACTCCATGGAGTGCCTAGGTCCGTCACTTCGGATCGTGACACAAAGTTTGTGAGCCTATTTTGAAGGAGATTGTGGGGGAAAATGGGCACCAAGCTAAAATTCAGTAGTGTCTATCACCCTCAAAACGATGGCCAACGGATGTAGTCAACCAAAGTTTAGGGAATTTGTTGAGATGCCTAGAGGGATCCAAGCCAAAGCAATGGGACATGACTTTGGCTCAAGATGAATTCGCCTACAACCATTCGAAGAATAGGACTACATGCCTTCACCCTTTTGAGATGGTGTGTGGTAGCACCCCCTTCGGAGTGTTGTACTTGGCCCCCACTCAACAAATTGGTTGATATAGCCTCAAAGACAGAAATGGTCGGGTATCTTAGGGGAATACATGACCGCATCTGAGAAAACATCACCAAGAGCAATGAAAAATACAAAGCTCGTGCCGATGCTCGAAGAAGAAGGTGGTGTTCAACATTGGTGATCAAGTTTGGACCGTACTCACTCGAGACCAAGCCCCAAGTGGAGAGTACAACAAACTTGGCCAACAGAAGATAGAGCCGTGTGAAGTGATCGAGAGGATCAATGACAATGCCTATCGCCTAAAACTCTTGAGCCATTTGAAGACGTCGGACGTCTTCAACGTCAAACACTTGAGTGCATACTATGAGGACTCGGGGACAAGTTTTTTTCAACCTGGGGAGGCTGATGCAGGAGCATCCAACACAATTGAGCCGAACATGGCTAAGGAAGCAAGGAAGCGAATGCGCCAAGAAAATCCCAATTCGCACGAGTAATTAGGCGAATGGCTTGAAATGAACGACTGTGGGTTAATACTGGTGCACTACAGCGGCCGATGGGGCAACATTAGTATTGTCTGTGCAATTTTGATTTGGTTGAGTCCAAACAACTTGTAAGGTCCTTGTGAGCACGTGGATACTGAATTTGGACCTAAACAACTCGAACACGTGAGTCACAGTTCGAACCAACCGTAGCTTCCTAGTTTTTAGGGATTAGTTTGTGGTACCCTGTAGTATGTCTCGGCCAAAGTCTCGATCCATAGACATGTCATGGGCGAACACATGATCCTACACTTCAGGACACGTCAGGGGATGGAATTGTCTCGGTCTAAAGAGATGGCATGCGCTACTCTTCTCGGATCATGAAAAATGTCCAAGGACCGTTCGGTTGCGTTCGATAATTGTGGGTCGAGTGTTGAGGGCCTTAGGCTATAAATGCCTCGACCATCCTTTGGTCTTTTGACTCACCCAACAAGAATACTTCAATAAAATTCGAAGCTTTCAGTTTTTTGAGTTCATTCATGAGAATTTGTGCTAAACAACCTATCGGGTATCATTCTAGCATCTATAAGCGTGATTGAGTGTATTGCCCCTAGTATTATCACAATACTAGCTCCGACAACAGTATGACTAGGCATAACTATAATTCTGTATATGAGGCCCATTATGTTACAAGTCAATTTGCTCAATTATAAAGTTTTGACCAAGTAACTCATGTTGTCTTTTTTCAAAACTGTTCCCTTGAGGTTGGCT
>JAOWBN010085077.1:0-20156 GCA_028565015.1 Pinguicula moranensis
TGCAGATTATTTATTAATCTAGACAAAGATGTGGTTTCAGAAGTGATGTTGTAGTAAGAATTCATGTCATTATTTTTTAAGTTCATTTTTCAAATCATGTTCCTTCAATAACAAAATTCATCAAGAATAACAGACACCTAGGAAGAATTCATGTCATTGTTTCTTAAGTTCATGTTTCAAACCATGTTCCTTCAACGACAAAGTTCATCTAACATAACAGACACAGAGAAAGAATTCATGTAATTGTTTCATTACATGTTTCAAATCATGTTCACTAAACAAGACAAAAATTCATCAAGCATAATAGATCTGCAAACTACAATGATCCAACTGGCTTCATCACAACCTATTTCCCCTAGAAGAAGACTTTTATAAGCTCATCGCGTCCATCACATCCCACATTCTGCCATAACCAATACTGTCTTTTGTGCAACATTAGGTGATCAACAAGGTACACCTTGTTCTTGAAGCTCATGGTATTGAACTCAAACACAATCTTGTTAAGAAAAAACAGCTAAAAAACAAAACAATCTAACCTTAATTAGCTCCTTCCATAGCTCTGTGTCGTCCACCATAGGTGTTTGCATCTTTTGATCAATGATAGTGCCACTAAGTTTTACAAACTCATGTAGTATGGTCCAATCCTTTTTTCAATTGTGCATCTTATTCTCGACGTTATGCCCACAATCCTACTATCGCGCTCCAGTTGTCTGATTCTTGTAGCACACCTATCGTGCATTCCCTTCTTCCACCCCTGACCAGCCTTATTACCTTCAAGTTCAAACTCCTTCAGGGCCCGTACCATTGCTCTCTCCTCATGCATGAAATACACTTTCTTATCCTTTGTAGTCTCCTCCTTGACTTGCTGACTAGTCTATTTTGTAAGAGACCTCACACTTGGAGTTGGTGAGTTCTTCAGTAGTTTATTATGAGCACTCACCTTAATCCTCCATGGTCAAGGGGTGTCTTGATGCCCCTAAGTGGTTTCTTCTAAATTAGTAAACCACTCATGAGTGTCATATTGGTTCATTTTGATAGTCCTACATTAAGAATAACATAAGACACAAAAACAATTATGATGCCTAAACACAGCTAATGAGTATACAACAGATAAATTTTTGCGTAGAAAATGGATACACAATAAATGAATACAACAGATAAATTCCTATAGCCAATGAGTATATAGCATCTAAATACACATCAAATGAATATAATAGATAAATTTATGCAGCCAATGAGTATACACTAGATGAATACACATCAAATGTATAGCATAGCCAATGAATACACACAACAACAATGATCTGTGCATAATAATTAAAACAAATCCATTTGCATGATTATGATCCATTGGGTTCGAGCTGTTCTGGAGTTTGTCCTTGACTGGCATAGATTGCCCAGAGTTCATTAGTTAATGCATCCCGCTTCTGTGACCATGCCGATGTTGACTGAACAAACTAAATATACTCTTCAATATCATCCATCACCTCATTGTTCACTTCTTCTTTCGCACCCCCAGAAACCAATATGGGGTCCATCGGTGTTTCATTCACAATGAAATTATGAAGCAACACACAAGATAGAATAATATTGATTTGTGTGTTCAAGGGGTAAAAGGTAGGGCTCCTCAACACTGCAAAATGCTTTTTCAAAATTTCAAATGCCTTCCCAATGACATTTCGTGTTGTTGCATACCGCATATTGAAGATTAATATGTGTTTTGCGGTCTCCTATTTCTAGGACTTCACTACTTAACATGGCACTTGGTGAACCTATAAGGTGTGAGAAGACCTTCACAAATCATGTTGCCTCTGCCACAGTAACAACCTGTGACAAAAGAGAAAATAAAGTAACAACCCGCATATAACAACCAAAGTGAGTTTGCAGTTGAACATACATTGTTGTACTTTAAGATCTTTACTTCAAGTAATTGCATCCCTCAACACCCTGGAGTCTGCAGCTTAACCTTCCCAACCATCAAGGATGTGCACAAATCTACCTTTGGCGTCACAAACTACAAGTACACTAGTTGCCATATGTCATTTCTTGTGCTGATATCGTGGCGCTTTTGGCTAGATACGGGGCGACGGTGGTAAGAATTCATCGAAACTATTTTCTTATTTTTAACCCGATGAAACCAACTAAAATTGAATTTTACTGCAATGATTTATAGTTGAGACGTCCATAAGTAGAAATAAAAATCGGGAGGATGGACAACAAGGAGAGTCACGCAGCACAAGTGGAGAACTCCATTCTAAATCACAACGACGACGTTTTGGTAGTTCTGTCAGCATTCTAAGCAATTGGAATTGATACTGAGGGAACAATTGCCCTTTTAGGTGCACACTTGGTGAGTTGAGTCATTGCAAGAACATTGTCCATGGATTGTACCCGACCCAAGATCCAACAATTGGCCCGGTTTGCGCGGACTACCTCAAGGCGTTCTCTTGACATAAACATCCACTTTGATCATGACTTTGATTGAGCGTTGATGTGCCTTGTACATGCTGAATTTGGAGGGTGTTCTCTTGACAAAGAGTTCTTCATGGATTTGGCTTGTTGGGATGTTACACCATGGGTCTTGGGCTCGTCTTGGGCCTGGAGAAAATGAATAATCTTGGACCGACTTGTACGCCATTATGGGTTAGACCGATTGAACTATCAGGTTTCTTCCAAGGGTTGTTGTCGTGAGTTGTATTCCCATTCTTACTCCGTGCGGCTTCGGTCCATAGTTCATAAATTAGCAATGCAAGTCCATCTATGAACTTCCTCAACCTAGCACAATTGACTGGTCCTTTTGGAATGAAAAAACCTCTTTGGTTCTGGCATCCTTGTTTGCAACGTTTGCATCAGCTTCTCCCTAATGCTACACATCCATAGGGAGCCTAACTGATTTTGGTGCTTGAATTTCAAAATCCACATTTACTCTGGCACAAGTTTTTGGGCTCTTTGAATTGGGCCAAAGTTTTACTTTGAAGAAGTCTGTAAAGTGAATTTTCTTATGGGCCAACATATTGGGATTCGTGGTAGACTCTATTGATTGGTTATCCACTTAGCCATTTTTGTTTTTTCCTTCAATCAATGGATTGATTGACAGACTAGAAACCTCTTGTTTCATGTTAGGTTTGATATGCTAAATATCCTGCGGCAAAAATGTGGGGCCTCGGTTGGAGATAATCAGAATATTTTCTTCTCTAGTCTCAAACTTTTGGTGAACTATAGTTGATTGATTGTCTATCTTAGGGACTTCAATAGCCTTTGACACAATGACCGATGCCTTTTCCTCAAGCTCCACATCAGAGGTAGACTGAAAACACACCTCGTTGATGATGTGAACCTGATTTTGGCTATCCGAGTCCGGATGGTGAGTATTCTTTGAAGATTCTTCGGCAGGTAAAAGACACTGGATCTTTGTGCAGGAAATCCAAATCATGCTTATTTGGGTTCTTCTTCTCCGACTCTGTCCACTAAGTATCTTTATCTTGATCAACAAGTTTGTCCTGCGTATATCTCCGCCAGGGATTGCCCAGGATCCGGTGATATAGAAGGGAGTCCTCGCGTTCCTCACTGATGTAAACATTAAATTTTTTTTCTTCCTCAATAATCTCTAAGGTCTGTTATATACGATTATTGGAACTAGTAAGGATTTGTATTCGCCCAAATTGCATTTTGGACTGAGATAATGTTCTTTCATCAATGGAAACCACAATACCAACTAGGGTGGCCACCTTCTTGAAAAAATCTTTGTACCAAAAATAAAGGGAGTTCCTCGAACGTGTATCCAAGATAGTTCTGCCAATCTCCCATTGACTAATCTCCATGGCCTCAACGAGTGTAGGCATAGCATAGCCGTTGTGTCTGTGTTGTTCATTAACCTCATTGGGTCTTCAATAGATTGTACCTTTATTAGGAGTTCATTGACCTCCACGCAAAGCCCCCCTATATATCCGCAGTTGTGTAGGTTGCATTCATTGTCTGATATCTAACATAGGGGATGGACCCAACCAAACATTTCAAGAGTCAGAGAGACTCTCACGGATTGGGTTTGAATGATAACGGAATTATGTCTTCCTGAGATACGTTCTGTGTTTGCAGGATTACCACTTTGGGGCTACAGAATCTGTGAGGGTCGGTTTTCCCACCTCTGTCATCCAAAGAGGACGGTGCTTCATCACTTGCAACTGAAAAGATCCCACCCAAATGTCATTCAACTTGTCTTTGAGAGTAGGAGTCATTGACGCTTTGACAAATCGAACAAAACCAAAACTATTCAATGTGCTATTCGCATTTTTGGGGGTGTGAATGTCACTTACCTTACCAAAAGCTGAGAAGATTTGCCACATTTTGTCCTTATGCCACGATGGAAGAAAATTTGTAAAGTAGTAGGATACAGAAATAGCCCTCATCCTTTTGGGGGTTTGAGGCTGGAATAGCGTTCCGGCCAAAGAACTGGTCTTTCACTCTGAGAAAAGCATAGTTACTACAATTTACTGTAATCCTTTAACCATCTTCCTCACTGTTAGGATTCGTTGTGCCGGATCAAATTTGTTAGCACAATAAACAATATAATAATATAATTGCAAAATTTAAAGAGTGCGAAATATAATGAGACGAAATATAATTCTCGTGGTTCGGGAGATGTAAAATCTCCTTAATCCACGTTGAACTCCAAAATCGGTAGCCCTTATTCAAAATACTGAATTTCCTTGGCTAATATTACAAATAATAAAAAATAATTGAGGTAATTTTTGGGCGAAAATCAGTCGCCCTAAATACAGATAATTAAAACTACTCTACGAATAAGGAAGAGATATATAGCGGATCTGTAAGTATAAACTTAAGATCCAAAATTTGTCTCTAGCGTGATCTAGTATGGATGATGCTGTTTGTAACCCAAATTCGAATAAACTTTGAAGGAAAGAAAAAATTGCACGAAAGACTTTCAGTTTTAAAGAGTTTTTCAAAAATAGTTTTGAAGTACAAATGAGAGTTAGAGAAGGAAATCAGTGAAGTTTTTCAAAACTGCAGATTGAAAGTTAGAGGAGAGAATCAGTGGAGTTTTTAAGAAACGTTAGAGAAGAAAACTGATAAAATGAGTACATTAGTATTTTTCTGTGTTTAGTTGCTTATATATTTGTGAGAGAACAAATATTGTCCGCCGATTTTAATTTAATCGAACGGTTGTTGTTAAGGATCCGTTCGAAAATGATCTCAGTCGTCCATTTGAACTTGCATGAATCGGACAGTTTTTATGCACTTGTCATGCTTGGGAAGTGTGGTAAAGCAGGGACGTTGATCGAGTGAAAATGGGTGGCTTGGATATGCTGTTCTGTACGAGGAGCAGCTAATCCGGAGAGTTCTGATTTGGGTTGGAGTGAATGGCCTGGATCTTTGATCAAATTCCAAGACAACAGATGAGAGTCAGCCGTTGGATGCTGCAGGCCATCAAAGGTTGAGATTATTTGCGGATTACGAGGCGGCAGTCCTTTTGGCCGCAGGATTTCTTCAACAGTCAGATTTCAAAGATGAAATTGGCACTTGGCAGGCCAATGAGATTTGATACAGCCCCCTTTTGTATCGGCGGCCCAACCCATATAATCTAAGCCCAATGTCTCAAAAACAAAACAAAACAGCCCAAATAATTTCCAAGGCTTATTTATACAAAGCCAACAACAAAATAATAAAGCCCAATTCTTTTGATAATTAAATTTTTTTAACAGTTTGAGTTTGGAAATTCAAGTGTTAACACTCACAAACTTGCTTTTGTTTCAAGGTTACATCACCGATTTGTGTCTTCTGGTTTTCTGTTACCGGTAGTGAAACTGGTGTCGACTAATGAAGCCTCGTAATTTTGGAATGAGGTTAACATTTTCTGGAGAGAAGTGCTCACTTCTCTCACTCCTGTGAATTCTGGAGCCACAAGGAATTATTGCAAATTGATCAAGAATTGGTGTCTGATTCTCAAACTGTTTCATTTATGGAGAATATGGTTGTCGATAATGAGTACCTCTTCCATCAGCACTTCTCGAGGGCTCTCCTGCTCATGTCTGAAAATAATCCTCTTGATGGTGGGAACTGGGAATGGAAAAATAATAAAAGATTGTAGATTTGTTAACAGTGGTCGGGAGGGAAAATGATATAGCGCACGAATTTAACACACGAAAATTACAAAAATAATGGGTTTCATGTGTTTAACAAGAATCCCAACCGTCCATCTGGTGCTAAACCCATGGGGATTGATGTTAAACACATAGGGACGCATCATTCTTGTAATTTTTTGTGTTAAATTCGTGTGCTATATCATTTCTCGGTCAGGAGTAGTTCGCATAATAGGAGGAAAGAACAAAAGGTGTCAATGAATAAAATGCAATAATTGTGGGACTCGACTCGAGTCGATTTTGGGATTGGTCTCTTGTATTGTTTAATTTCATACAATATCAAATAATATATATTGAGCCTACTTTTAGAAGGCCCGAGTTAGGCCGTCGAACTCCAAAATTTCACGAGTGTTTTTTTATATGAACTCTGGTACTATAGTGATCATTACACTATTTATTGTTTCAATGTAATCGTAGAACACATTGTTAAACTATTCAAAACTGATCACAATACACCATTGGTTAGAGTAGCTTTACTCCATTAGGGGTATGAAATTACCCGGTCCCAATTTTTACTAATGATGTTCTGCTATTTGATTTTTTGAAGTCAATAATTTTATGATTTGTTATTCTTTTCTTTTTTTATTATTTCTATTGGATTAAATAAATTTCTTATAAAATTTCTGGATGACTTATGATTGAACAATTGTTGCCATACAACTATGAGAACTCAGAACTGACAAGATTTTATTGAAAAATAACTGATTTTGAGCAATTTTTGAGCATTTACTAATGTATTTTTACTTACAATAAATTAGAGGTGTAATCTTGGTTGTAGACCCCATGCAAGTCTAGTGCATTATATATAGGGTGCATTTGGTACCGGAATTAGAATAATCCCGCCTTATCTGAAGTTGTGTAATTATCCGATATTGAAAATACTCTTATCGCATTTGATACACACCATCGTGATGATTACACAGGATTAAGGAAACTTGGGATTACTAAACCAGTAATTAGTTATGTAGGTTAAAAACTGGCTTGGCGATGTCCTGGAATTGCCCATCGAGATCGATCCCCTGGTTGTTGGAGGAAAGATCCTAAAGGTGGAGGAAATCCACCATCCATCCACTACATCTAATTATTATCCGAAGGGGAAAAGGAGATTTTCACCGGGCGATTTGACTGACTCCCGGTGATGAGAACTTCGAAGTTTCACAAAGAAAAATGTCTTTGGTGGGTTGATAAACGATCTTGATGATGAGGATGACAATGACAATGTTGAGTTGGTGGAGTCTCCTGAAGCTTTGCGTGGATCTGAGTTAAGGTATCTCAAAGCCTCGTCTGGATCTGAAGATGAGGAGGGTGACGAAGAAGATCCCGGATATTGTTTGTAGTAGTTCGAACATATGTTTTGATTTTTAGTTTATTGATTTTAAGAAACTATGTTTATTTTGTTATCGATTAAATTTCTCTAATGCTTTTGTTTTGTGGATCTATTTACATCGAGTTTGATAAGGGGAAAACTGGTTAAATCTTCTCATCGTAGTCTTGACTTTAAATTTCCAGTTTTTGATTTGACTTTGATTATCTTTTGGTCGGTTTATTACACGAATACCTGTGTTGGAGTACAAGATGATGGCATATTAGAAGATTTAGTCTTTGGTGAACACAAGGCTCAAAAGCATCTTTCAAGTACAAGAATCATTTGCATCAAAAATAGAAAATTTACTTAGTACTAGCTTTTGAAATTTAGCCACTTTAGGACATGGTTTTGTAATGTGGATCAATGGATTTGCTTTAGTCTCTATTTCATATATCTATGATATTTTTTTCTGTTCAAGTACTGAATGCAGCAATTAGAGGCCCAAACATATGAGTATTTTGTTGTCATTCCAGTTGTTCAGTATGATCTACATCATATCAATTGGCCTTGTTTTGCAGCAGAGGGAATATGCATGACTTGTTTAAAATGAATATTAATAGTTCATTTGTATTTGACTAGAAGTTGCACAAGGAACATGCTTCTCAGTTAAGACTGCATGTAGCATATTGATTCTTGCACTTTATATAAGCTCTTCATAATTTCTCTTGTTTACTGATTACCATAACTTACCCAACCACCATTTGTAAACAGACTACACAACAGTAAATCAACCCTAAAGAAAGTGCACCACATGAAAATGGACTTCACGATAGTTACCATAAAATAAACCAAATCAAAGTTTAGAAAAACAAACACACATAAGTTTTTTTACCAACAATACTTGTTCAAACCAAACCAGAGTCCAGAAAAACCTACCAGACAATAGACAAATAAGTTTTAGGGAACACATAGGGAACTTGAACTAGTTTGGCTCATTGTGCGCATCAACCTCCTTCATCGCAACCCACTTCCCCTTGAAAAAGAGTCTTATCAAATCCTCATTTTCTTCATGCCCTTGACTCTTTCAGATTGCATACTGCATGGGGTGCAATATCAAGCTATATGCAAGATTCAGTTTCTTCTCAAAGTGCAAACTCCTCCAAATTCTTGAAAATTGCAGCTTCCTTATTTCCATTGGCCTCATGAGTGCCTTGTGCCTCAAACCATATGACTACTTTGGCAAACATAACATCAGATTTTGCAAAGATGTGAGAGGTTTTGCTGTAGAGACTGCTTTTACTGGTGGTACTTATCTTTCTCTTCTTGGTGTTGTTTTCACTAGACTCAACAATTGAATGTTGTAAGGTCACAGTCTTTTCAAATGGATCTATCTCCTTCTCTTAGAAAGTGTCTATCTCTTCTCTTCGTTCTTCTGCCTCATAATTTGATACGTAGCCTTCCACCAGATTCAAATCCTCTGCAGGTGAAGAAAATAATGTGCAATGTGATCCTTGAGCCTAGTACTTGTCAAAGATTTCACACTATTCACCATAGAAGTGAAAGTTTTTCCCCTTTAGATTAGAAAATCTTTTGTTCACCTATACCGTGAACTAGACTATATTAGGTAATAACACAACAACACTTTAACCTTGAGTAGCTCCTTCCAAAGCTCAAAATTGTCTACCATGTGAGTATGCATCTTCGGATCAATTGTAGTGTCACTTTGACTTGCAAACTCACTCAACAAACTGTACTCACTTCTCCACACATGAATCTTGTTCACAATATTCCCAGCCCCAATCCTACTGCCTTTAGCCAACTATCTTATCCTTGCAGCGCACTTTGGGTGGAAGTCTTTCTTTCACCCCACCTCTCCTTCGTATCCCTCCAATGTGATCTCCATTCACTGCCTGTATTATGGTTCTCTCCCCGTACAAAGTGAAGTATACTTTCTTCTTGGAGAATTCTTGTTCCCCTTGTTTACTTTCTTCGATGGAGACTTCCTCAATGGAGTTTGTGGGCTCTTAAATAGTTTCTTCCCCTTCAGCTTTGGCTTCTACAAAGGGGTTTTCGTTACTTCTTCCTCTAAATTTTTGTAGAAGGCTGTCCAATCAACAGTGTCATCATCCATATTTCTCATCTTGAATGAAGAATCACATAGGAAAAGAAAACACAGAGGTAGATCATCATATGACACAACAAATAGATGGTGCAAATACAGGTTTAGAACACAACTAGTATATGCAACATAGAACTAAGAAATCAATATTGTCCATCCACAAATAACTAAGAAATACAAGTTCATAACAAAACAACAATAGTCATGTATCAAGCCTCTGGGGCAATTGGGGTTGGCTCTTGCACTAGAGTTATAGTCGGAGTTTTCCCCTTTGACCGGTGTAGCTTGCCCATATTTCATCTGCCAAGCCATCTCTCTTCTGATTCCATGTTTGTGAGGATTGGACCGACTTAATACTATTCCAAGTCATCCATTCACACATTGTGCATATCCTCAACCTCATCCCAACTAACCAATAATGGGTCATTTGGTGTTTTGTTCATGAAGTTATGAAGCAAAGCACATGAATTATATTTGTCTATTTTATTAATGGGGCAATAGGTAGGGCTCCTCAACACTGCCCGACGCTTCTTTAGAATTTAAAATGCCCTCTTAACATTATTTCTAGCTATAACATGTCTCATATTGAAGATCTCTAGTGAGTTTTGTGATCTCCTAGGTCCAGGCCCCAACTCTTTAAGGTGGCACCTTGTAGACCTATAGGGTGTGAAGAAACCTTCACATTTCATGTACCCTCCATCAGACAAATAGTAACATCCTGAGACATATGAGCAAACTAAGTTAGTTTCATGCAAATCAACTTCGGGTTTAACTAAATTAGGTCAAAGAAAGGAGTGTAGATATTCCTTGTTGGACCCTAAGTCATGTTCTTCTACCCATAGCATCTCTCAACACCCGTGCATCTGCCGTTGAACGTTCTTAACTAGTAAGCTTATACACAAATTTGTCTTGTGTGCCACAAACTCCAAGCTATTTATGTCCATCCAGAGCCCCCAAGCAGCCCTTCCACCAAATTATCAAAATTCTAAACAAGCAATAAATGGAAATTTGTTCAACATCAAGCAGGTGAATCAAATTGTACCTGGAAACAACTTCATTTTCAGTCATTGCACTCGTTGTCTACAACTTTTGGAGCGGTGAAGAATCTGTCCTTTAACTTAATTATAATCCTTAGTACCTCATGAAAGGTCATACTTATTGTTTGTCCACTCTTCTGAAAATCAATTTTTATTGTGACTAGTGTCCTATTCTTTTGGTGGTGGGCTAATGTATGTAGGAAAATCGTAAATTTCTCTACAATTGAAACATAATGATCATACTTCATGTCACACTCATCTCTCAAGACCCTACACAACTCGGTAAAGGCTCTATTGTGCATCCTGAGATTGCTAAAATAATCTCTATTATTCCCTTTGGGTTAGTCTCTCCCAAAGGTCATTTGTTTAGAAATCTTATTTAGAATTAGGTACTTGGGTGAAGCATCACCCTTACATTTTCTTTTATCCTTCTCATACTCCTCTTACCTCATAAATGAGATGACAATACACATAACAAATAGAAACACTGAGGTACATACCATGATTAAAGTAGGGTTCATGACTTACAATGGTTACTACTTTGCGGATTAGTAACCAATATTTGGATCACACACCCAAACCAACATTAAAAAATAAGAGGCAGGTATAAATATATATGGATCACAACTTCCAAAAAATAGTAAACGGTATATATGGTTTAGATATTCAAATGCATGGTAAACAATAGATTGATCACAGAAAGAGTAAACATTAAGGTTAACACATAGGTGCTCTCTGCAGTTCGGTGTTTCCTATGGCTTGATCCTCTCGATGTTACCCTAAAAAATAAATCAATTAAGGTAAACATTAAATCAAACATGTTTATATCATAATTACCCAAAAATAATCAATAATGTAAACCCTAAATCAAACATATTTGAAGCAAACATTACCCTAAATCGGATACAAACTTGGACATATAGTAATCTGCTTTATTATTACCCTAATCACATCTTATAAACATTATCCTAAACCCATAGCTCATTACACAAAATATGATTATCCTAATCAGTGTCATTATACAAACTTAAAGAAAGCATTACAAGTTTAAATCAACACCCAACCCGTACATGCAAGGGAAACCATTCCTTATGAAGTAATAGGGGATGCATCCTAAACATTCGGATGCATTACCATAAACCATTAATTCAAATAAATACCTCTAAGACAACCAAAATCTTGAACCCTAGAAATGAAGCAATACCCAATTGAACACAAAAAATAATAGATATATGGATGCAACATCCAATCACAAGGAGAAGACACTAGATATCCCTATCCTACACAGTTTCTCCAAAATCCCAAACCGTAAGCAAGAAGAAAAACCAAAAATCAAAGGTAACCGACCATCATCCACATTAAATGCAATAAGGAATTATACTAACACCGTACTCATATCGATGAACAGTTGGGTATAGAGGAGAGGAGAATCATAGATCCTCAAAAAAATGGTAGAATCTTTTGAAAAGACAGGCTATGACGGTATGGTCAAGGTTTAGACGACTTAAAATAGTGAATCTTGGGCAGATTTGACGTTCCGAAAGGAAAACTTTTTGGGACAAAAAATGACACTCAAGATAACAAATGAATCTAAGGCAAATTTGATATTTAGGGGGTATATCAGTGGCAAAAGCTGTAAATACAGATAAATTGACAAAGATAGTGGATAATTTTCATTCTGGATTAAATGATGATGTCACAATCCCAACTTTTTGTGCATGTTGAATTTTGAGAGTAATACGTTAACAGTATTGGGTCGATGGATTGCGATCCCTCGACCGAGAATGAAAACAGAGGCTACCAAACATGTTGTAAGTCTGGATTACTGCCCAAATTATCTGTTAATCCCCTGTTAATTAGTCTACCAAACGCACACTTATAGGATTTGATAAGTTGTTCAAGATAAGGAAAACACCATTCAACCACTAACTACATGATATTACTAACGCCTAAAAAATTATTTTGAATATTCTTTATTTTTTAAATAATATTTTGGGTCTAGGTTTATACCCATAGGCTAAGTAGGGTCAAGGATAGATGTGACCCAACAAACACTTTCAGGCGAGGCGATGATACCTTTAGGAATGGACCTTATGCTCTTATGGGCTTAAATTTGTTAAGCCCATAAAACGGGCCCACAAAAGATGCACCAAAAGTTGTATCATATTAATGAAGCACCTGGACCCAATAAGCCCAAGTATTCTACTGGAATACCTATCATCCCCTGGTCCCCTAATTTATTATTTTTATTTTTTACTATATTTTTATTTTGTGCTAGATCTCATATATGAATTTACAGACATTTCTCTCCCTATATTCATATAAAAGCAAAAGATTCACTTCTCAATTTTTTCCTAATAATTTTCTAACTATGGCTCGACGGTGATTTTTTCTCTTATGGGTTTTGAGTTCTAAAGCTTTTTTTGGCATATTTCGGGGACCAAGGTTAATTTTTATTTAGAATTTCTTTTGAATAGAATTATTATTTCAATTATTGTTATTTCAGTTCGATTCTATAAATGTTTATGGTCTTTGTCATCTTTGTTTAATGAATTGGTTCTATTCGTATAAATATGTTTTAGGAAATATTTGTATAAACAAAATATCCACTAATAAATTCGATAGTATAAAATTATTTAATTTGTTTTTATCATTATTTGAACTGGTAAATTATTTTATCACTCTAACAAATTTAAATCGCAACCTAAATTTTTTTATGGCTCTCTAAAAAGTGTTTTTTAGCCCTTTAATTTTTTTTTTTCTAAATCAACTTTGAATCGAACACTAATTTTTTTTCATACTTTAACTGCAAAAACAGAAAAGCCAGGATCGAGTGCTCACTCACATGGATTCATGAATCTTTGGGTGAAAGCATGACAATGGCAATGGGGGTCACTACTTTCCTCGTGGGGATGATATCTGTTATGTGAAATTACCAAACTGTCATTAGTGATTGTAAAATTACACCCTTACCCTTAATGAAGCTTTTAATCAAGACCGTTGATGAGTTTATTGATATTGCAGCTGTGATACATGACATTCGAATTTGTGTGCCTTGATATGAGTTATTTCTGGCCATTGATAAGCATTAATCTAACGGTCTGCATGCAATTTCAACTAACACAATCATATGTGATCTGAACCGTTGATATTAAATGTTATCAAATGGTTTACATTAAATCGATATGTGAGAAATGATCTCAGTCGTTCAAAGAAGAACAAACCTAATGGCCAGATTTGTGACTTATCAAGGAGATTCGTGGACCGTTCGATTCATCATATTCGATGGATAAGATTGGAAGATGGAAGAATATATAAACTTTTTTGGTCTCGATCAATACACTTTCGACGAATTAGTTTCTCTCACTACACGAATTCTCTCTCGACTTCTCCCATTCCTCTCAAAGGTTTTCCAACTTTCGAAGTGATTTCTTAGACTCTTTTAGGGTCTATTTGGAGAAGGTGACCTGTTGTCCCCATAGATCTACAAGAAAGTGTTCTTGTAGTTTCGTTTCTTTCGGAGATGTGGTTGTTTTTGGGTTTCAAGGTTGTATTTGAGAATATTACACTATTTTGTGGCTGAAAGATAAGTAATAAGAGGGTGAGACTCCCAATTTGAAGCTCCAACGTGGATTAGCTGAGGGTTAAGTCTCTCAGTGAACCACGAGAATTAAACCTGGTACTTTTACTATTTTTGTCGATATTTTACTTAATATTGTTGAGATTACTAACAACCTATTAAGTGTACAAGAATTAGTCCGAGATCTAAATTCCAACAGTGGTATCAAAGCGAGGTTGACAGCAACGGTCGATATCTCGGGCTATACGGTGAAAGGACGAACAAATCTGAGGAAAGTCTCAAGGTGTTGTTTGTCGTTTTATCAAATTGTGAAGGTTTTGCCACCAATTATGTGACTACGTGAGTTAGGGTTTTGTGGTCTGATTTTGTGCTCATTTAGTCAAGACTGGTGGTTACTTTATGTTTGTGAGTGATTGTGCCTGGTGCTGTGAGTGTGATACTCTGATCTGTGTAATAATCATCTTAAGATCTAGATCCTGAACATTGTTAAGAAGCATTCTAATTAAAGAAGTCATAAAAGAATGATTACTAGGATTTAAATTAACATATTCGATGGAAAAGGGGATTTTAAGGGTAATGAAAGCTCTTCTGTCACATAACAAGGTTCACTATGCTTTGATATTTGACGTTACTAAATGGTCTGCTGATATTCAAAAAAAGGAACAGGAAGTTAAGGAAGAGGCATGTAATTTGATAATCCTTAACTTGTCTGATTATGTCCTTAGGAAAGTTGATTGGGATGAAAATCCTCTAACTATTTGGAATAAACTGAATTCTGTGTATGCTTCTAAAACCACTACAAATTTGATATTTGTTAAAGGTTCTTTGTTTTCTTTCAGAATGGATCCTAGTAAAAACATAGATGATAATCTTGATGAGTTCTTTAAACTAAATAAGATTTTAAAGGGTACGGAACATGAGCTAGATGATGCTAGCATGTCTATGATTTGGTTGAATTCATTAGCTGAGGACTATGTGGTAGTCAATAATGCATTACAGTATTCAGGTGTGGTCCCTAAGATTGAAATCATAATGTCAGGTTTAAAATCTAAGGAACTAGAACTCAGAAACTTGAAAAGTAAAAACAATGCATTGTTTGTTAAATACATCAAATCTGACCAAGCTGAAAATAAGAAAAGTAAGCAGAATTATAGAAGAATAATGATGGCAAAGATAAATATAAGAAATTTAAGGAACAAAGAGTTTGTCATCATTATAATAAGCAAGGTCATATTAAGAAGAATTGTTTTAAGTTGAAAAAGGAACTAGCTGAGAAAACAGAATCCAATATAGTTGCAAGTAAACAACATAGGGAAGAAGATGGAGTTCTCTATGTCTCTGAATGTTTATCTCAAGCGTTGAATGTATCTGATATTTCTAAAAATGAAGAATGGGTGTTAAATACAGGTTGCACTTATCATATATGTCCACACAAAGACTGGTTTAGTGAGTTAAATGAGTCTAAAAGGGGTGTGGTATTCATGGAAAATCATAACATATGTGCAGTAGAAGGAACAGGGTCTGCCAACTTGCAATTATGTGATGAAAGACAAGTCTGCATGTCTGATGACACACACACACCTAAATTAAAAAGAAACTTGATTTCTTTAGGTCACTAAGAGAAATTGGCTGCTCTTTTCATTCTGAAAATGGAACCTTAAATGTTTTCAAAAATGGTCGAATAGTACTGTCTGCAAAAGGAAAACAGACTTTATTTTTCAGAAGGAAAACATTTAGAATTCATTGATGAGTGTGCATTAACTATATCTGTTGCAGATAATACAAAATTATGGCGCACTTGAGATTAGGTCATATTAGTCATAAAGGTTTGATTATTTTGCATTCCTTAGGGAGTCTAGGAAAGCATGGAATATCTAATCTTGAATTATGTGAATAATGTGTGTTAGGTAAACAACATAGTATTAAATTTAAGGAATACACTTGTCTAAGCAGAAACTTGAATATTTGCATGTAATTTGTGGGGCCATGAACCTGTTTTCACACATGGTGGTAACATGTATTTTCTATGCATTGTTGATGATTTTTCTAGGAAAGTTTGGGTGTTCTTACTTCATTCTAAAGATCAAGCTTTTACAAAATTTAAGGAGTGGAAAATTTTAGTAGAAAATCAAACTGATCTTAAACTGAAATATTTGTGAACAGACAATGGATTGGAATTTTGTAATTCTTTGTTCGATACTATGTGTTCTGATTTTGGTATCACTAGACATAGAATGGCTAGGTACATCCCTCACCAGAAGTAGCAGAATGAATGAATAAGACTTTGTTAGATAAAGTTAGATGCTTACTCACAACTTTTGGTTTGAAAAAACCATTTCGGGGAGAAGCTTTGAGTACGGCTACCTATTTGATTAATAGGAGCCCCTCATATGCACTATACTTTCAAACTCCAAAATTTGTTTGGTCCGGTAGAGACCAGAATATGATCCACATAAGAATGTTTGGTTGTGTAGCTTATGCTCACACCAAGTCTGGTAAATTAGATCCCAGATCCCTAAAGTGTGTCTTCCTTGGATACCACGAAGGCACTAAGGGATATAAATTATGGTATTGCGCTTACCTGGTTTAAAAATAATAAGCAGGGATGTTATTTTTAACGAATCTGATTTTTCTTGTTTTCCCCTAAATTTTGCTGAGACATCAACTGAGAATGAGGTTAGGGAAACTCCTATTGAGGTGGGGTTGGATAGGAATATTCCTTCACAGGAATCTGTCCAAGTTGAGGGGTCTAAAGAAATTCAAGACTACTCACAACCTGATCAGATTCAAGCTGATCAGTCCCAACCCTCTAGCTCATACAGTATTGCCCTAAATAGAGAACCTAGAACTAGAAGGGTACCTAGTAGATTTGCAAACTTTGCTGAATTTGTGGAATTTGCGTTTAATGTGGCTGATCAAATTCATGCTGAACTTGATGACTATTATTCTGTCATTAATTGTGAAAATTCAGAAAGTTGGAAACTTGCCATGATTGAAGAGATGAATTCTCTTAATAAAAATAGAACTTGGGAATTAATCCCTAAACCTAAAAATCATAAAATTGTGGGTTGTAAGTGGATTTTTAAGGTTATAGAGGGTATATGACAATCTGATCCGTGTGTTTTTAAAGAAAGACTAGTAGCTAAGGGGTTTTCAGAAAAGGAAGGTGTAGACTATAATGAAATATTTTACCTGTGATTAAATATAAAACCATAAGAATAATGCTTGCTTATGTGGCATGTTTTGATTTGGAACTTGAACAGTTGGATGTTAAAACTTCCTTCTTAAATTGTGAATTTGATATGTGGACAGTAATTTTGCGGGTGACTTAGACTCTAAGAAGTCTACTATATGCTATTGTTTCTTGTTTGGTGGTAATTGCATTAGTTGAAAGTCCCAACTACAGCCTGTGGTTGCTTATCAACCACCAAGGCAAAATATGTTACTTTGGCAGATTCTTTTAAAGAAGCATTGTGGTTATAAGGTCTACTTAAAGAATCTGGTATATGTATATCTGAGGTGTCAATATATTCAGATAGTCAATCGGCAATATATCTTAGTAAAAATCCAATCTTTCATGAAAGGATTAAACACATAGATGTTAAATTTCATTTTATCAGGGATATCATATCTAAAAAACTTGATTGTTTAGTTAAAATTCTTACTGAGAAAATGTTGCGGATTGTGGATTTAAGGTAGTGACCCAAGCAAAATTTCAGCATTATCTGAAACTTCTTGGGATGCACTGAATTCTTTCAACTAGAGTTAAAGAATATGAGCTGTGAAATAATATGGATTCACACTCAAAGATATTAAGAGAGAAATAGGAGTTTGTTAATTTGAAGGGGGAGATTGTTAAAAGTTGTGAAATTGCCAAACGGCCATTAGTGATTTTGAAATTACACACTTACCATTAATGAAGCTTTTAATCAAGACCGTTGATGAGTTTATTGATCTTGAGACTGTGATACATGACATCCAAATCTGTGTGCCTTGACATGAGTTATTTCTAGTCATTGATAAGTATTAATCTAACAGTCTGCATGCGATTTCAACTAACACAATTACATGTGATGTGAACCGTTGATATTAAATGTTATCGGATGGTTTACATTTAATCGATATGTGAGAAATGATCTCAGCCGTCCAAAGAAGAACAGACCTAACGGCTAGATTTGTGACTTATCTAGGAGACTCGTGGACCGTTCGATTCATCATATTCGATGGACAAGATTGGAAGATGGAAGAATATAAACTTTTTCGGTCTCGATCGATACACTTTCGACGAATTAGTTTCTCTCACTACACGAATTCTCTCTAGACTTCTCTCGTTCCTCTCAAAGGTTTTCGGCGAAACCTCTGGTTTTCTGACTTTCGAATTGGTTTCTTAGGCTCTTTTAGGGTTTATTTGGATGAGGTGACCTGTTGTCACCATAGATCTACAAGAAAGTGTTCTTGTAGTTTCGTTTCTTTCGAAGGTGTGGTTGTTTTTTGGTTTAAAGGTTGTATTTGAGGATATTACACTATTTTGTGGCTGAAAGAGAAGTAATAAGAGTGATGAGACTCCAGATTTGAAGCTCCAAAGTTGAGGGTTAAGTCTTTCGGTGAACGACGGGAATTAAACCCAATATTTTTACTATTTTTAATGATATTTTATTTAATATTATTGAAATTACTAACAAAGTGGGCAAGAATTAGTCCAACATGTAAATTCCAACCATATCATTTCGAGAAAAACAGAAAAATAGCTGTTTCTGAAATTCCTCTACAAACATTTAATGAAGTTTGAGAAAAATATGACGAATCGCGATCGCCATTAATGGAGCTCTGAAAAGCATGATCCTTTTACGTTTTTCTTTTCTCCCCACTTTTAGACAAATATTACCGTTGAACGCAACACGTGGCTCCCACATGTCTACTCCTATCCTCATCTGGATTCTCTCCGCTCACTCACTCGTCGCTCACCCCTCTGTTTACATCTTAATTCGCAAAGATTTTTCTTTCCTGATTTTCCTCATTTTTCGCAACTCGATTTGTGTTCGATTCGACTTTGTTTTCGGGCAAGAAAAGAGGCAGACATACCCATCTTTCTCTCTCAACTGATGAGCTGTTCTCAAATCTAGACCGTAATGTCGTCGATTTCTGGCGCGCTCTGTTTTTGTTTCGTCGTTTCCGTCATCGTCGCCGGCGATGTATCAACAGCGGAGACTGAGTTTGACTTAGGGAGTCTAACTATGTCCACAATGAAACTCCTCGGCGATGCCCACTTGAGCAATGGGAGCGTTAGGCTCACTCGCGACGTCGGCGTCCCATACTCCGGCGCTGGAAAAGTCATATACTCCAAACCCATCAATTTCAGGCGACTCGGTTCTCTGTCCATGGCGAGCTTCTCCACATTCTTCTCGTTCTCTGTGACGAACTTGAACCCCTCCTCCATCGGCGGCGGGCTCGCTTTCGTAATCTCACCGGACGGCGAGTTCGTCGGAGACGCAGGCGGGTATATGGGGATTCTGGATACGGATGAACCCTCAAACGGCGTCGTCGCTGTCGAATTTGACACGCTAATGGACGTTGAGTTCAAGGATATTAACGGGAATCACGTTGGGTTGGATCTGGGATCCATGATTTCGACCCGGGTCGGCGATTTGGATTCCGTCGGCGTTGATCTGAAAAGCGGTGACCTGGTGAACTCTTGGGTGGAGTATTCCGGGTCGACCCGGTCGATCAAAGTGTACGTCTCCTATTCCAATCTGAAACCCAAAGAGCCAATTATCTCCATGAAGTTTGATCTGGAGAACTACATTGAGAACGATTTCATGTTTGTCGGGTTTAGCGGGTCGACCCAGGGCAGCACAGAAATACACACCATCGAGTGGTGGAGTTTCACCTCAACATTCGACGAGAATCCGAGTCACAGCTCACCATTATCCCCGGAGCCCCCGCCCCCGCCGCCCAC
>JAOWBN010085188.1:0-20148 GCA_028565015.1 Pinguicula moranensis
CATCTTCTTGCAATATGCCTTGAAAAAAATAAATCATCCATAGGTTGCTAAGCATTTATTTATTAGCGAAATTAGCGGATTCCGCTACCGCTATCTTAACGGAAGTAGCGGAAGCATAATAGCGGTTAGCGGAAGCGGATGGAATTTTCAAATCTGTTAACTTAGCGGAAGCGGAAGCGGAAGCGGAAGCGGAAGCGGAAGCGGAAGCGGAAGCGGTGAGGAGTTTACCGAAATCGTTAAGACCGTTGGACACCCCTAAAAAATGCAATTAATTAGTGACTATGGAAATATGATATACCCTAATATCAAGGGGTCAAGCCCTTAAGATTTAGAAACAAAAAATCATATTTAAATAACCAATTGGCCTCCCCATCATGAGACAAAACTTAAGTATGCATAGTTGAGTATGGTGGACAGATAGAGGTAGGTATAGTATAAATTATATTTATTTATTATTTAATTAAATATCTATTTATTTATATATTGTTGTATTTATTTAATTATGTATTTATCACCTATTTTTATTTTTATTTGTCTATTTATATTTTTTTTTTTTATTGTTATTATTTTAGTATGTGTTTTCCGCTTTCCTATATGAGTTCGGGGTTTAGAAGGAAACAGTCTCCTTATCTCTTCTAAGATATGGATATGGCAGCATACATCTCACCTTCCCCAAACCCTACTTATGGACGGGATTTACTGGGTAAGTTTGTGTTTGGTTTATCATGAGGTAAAACCAGTTACTTTGTTGAGCCGGTGTAAAAGTATAATTTTTTTATTTAAATGGTGCAATTATATTAAATTAATAATATAATAATATTTAAAAACTATTAAATGCACTCAAAAATATTTTTTGATATGATTGGTGTGGATCAATGACATATTTAGGGGGGCTTGATCGGGCCCTAACCCAACATAGCCCCCACCTTGCCCCCATCCCTACCCTATGCTACCCCATCCTTAGTTCCTTGAGCATTATTTTTTCTGTAAAAAATTGTATGTCGATATTTTTAGATTATTAAATTTAAGTATTTAATTAATTTAATTATTTTTTAAAACGGGCCGGCCATTGGCTCAGTTTTTGATCCCGCAGGTTTATCCGACCCGCCTATTTTATTATTTAAAAATAAAAATTTAAAATTTAAAATATTAAAAACATTAAAAATAAAAAATAAAAATATTTAAAAAAAATACAAAAATGGGCGGGCCGTGCGAGCTATTATTCTTAAACGGGCGGACGTGTTTGGCCTATTTTTTGTAAATGGGCGTGCGAGCTCGGCCCATTTTGTAAATATACCGTGCGGGCCTTGCCCATTTTTTTAATACGGGCATTCCGGACTAGAATTATTAGCCTATTTGTCGACCACTAATGTGTATACTTATTAAGCAGGTGATTAAATACTTGAAATTATTACTTTTACAGATTATTTGAATAAAATGAATTGCTTTTGAAAACTTGTTTTTATTGCTAGTGCATGATGGTAGTGATTTTTTGTTTGATTACTTTGCTTTAAATTTAATGCCCCTACAAAACTTTATTTACAATTCTAAAATATTTTTGATGAAGGCCAAAAGATTTTAGGGGGGTTACCCTACTCTGAGCCTGTAATCTCCTCTGGTCACTCATCATATCTCATACGCTTGTTCTGTTTAACATTCTACATCCACCAGTCTGAAACTTGAATGGTTTGTCCATTCTTTTAGCTCGTCAATCAGGGAGGTAGTAGCAATGGTCTTAGGCTTACCAGGTCCCCGCCTTGCCTATACGTGCAACTTGTAGAAGTGGAAAAGCATTAGAAGATTGCATAATATTTTAATCAGAGAAGTGTGTATGATAACTCCCTGAATACTCCTTGGTAGTTAGTATTTTCCAGCTATCAACTGAAGGTAAGGCAGGCTTGGGGATGCAATAGCCAATCTTGAAAGCTGTAGGGGAAAAGGGTTGCTTCTCTCCTTGATTTTAGACACAACCACGATTGCATCTGTATGCTGTGGAGCAGAAGTTGAGTGTGAGGTGAAACAGCTAGATAAAAGGATTTATTTCTTGCTTTCCAGACTGTCCACACCATTATCATCCATATCGAGATCCAAGCTTGGACCTTGACGCCGGGAGAGGCATAAGAGGCAAAAGTCTGTAAGTTGGGGACTTCCGTGGCTCCTTGCAGAAATAACCATTTAGATAATTCCACCCACAGCCCAATAGAGATCTGGCACTTACTGAAGAGGTGTTCTGTAGTTTCATCTTCGTTTTTACATAGAGGGCAGAGAATCTGTTGGTCGGCTGGAATGATCCCTCTTTCCTGTAAAGTTTTCTTGATCGGAATAGCATTCTGAATCATCCGCCATGCAAAAATACTGATCTTTTTTGTTCGCATAGCTACTCCAAATCAACTTAGTGAGAGAGACATGGGTAGGAGAGTAAAGATGGTGTGAGGCAGAGGCGATAGCCTTGTAGGCGTCTCTCACTCTGTAGTGCCCATCACTGCCTTATTTACAAATATACTTGTCTTTGATGTCCACATATGGGAAGATATTCCCTAAGTCAGCAGAGAGGCTGGCCAGATCATCAAGTTCAGAGCTCCTCAATGTTCTACGCCATCTCCAACACCATGTCCAGATCCCATTATACCAGCATCCTGCCTCAGAAACACTGATTTCTCTGTTCAGTTCAGCCCGAAACAATCTTGGGTATCGATCTGAAAGAGTTATATTGTTCCACCATTTGTCAGTCCAGAATCTAATTCTTTCTCCACTTCCTAGTTGCAATGCAATGTTATCAGTAAACCACCCCTGGTTGAGAGTCTCTAATAAGTTACTCCACCACTCCGAGGCCAACACTCTAGATCTTGACCGGGTAACTGATGAAGTAGCTCCTACTGGGAGAAGAGCTCGAAATCCCGCTATATGAAATGGGGTCTGGCAGTCGTATTTGGAACTTAGGATCTCAGATAAAAGAGTTGACTCAGCATTCAATATTTGTAGCCCCCATTTTCCCATCAAGGCTTTATTAAAGGCTGATAAGCACCTAACACCCAGACCACCACAATCGGTAGGAGTTGTCATTTTCCTCCATGATACTAGGTTCATCTTTGCCTTCTCTGTTGTACTCCCCCAGAAAAAACTACACTGAGCAGATGTTAACAATTTGCAGACAGAGCTAGGTACTTTAAAGACAGAGAAGAAGTGAGAAGGGAGAGCTGCCAATACAGATTGCAGAAGCACCAACTTGCCCCCTGCTGATAGTTGCTTGTGGTCCCAAGCTGCGAGAGATAGTTTATATTTTTCAATCACCGGCTTCCAAGTGACCAGTCTGCGTGTCCTAGCACCCACTGGCAGATCGAGATATTTGAAAAGGGTGCTAGCAGGCTGACAGTTCAGAAATGCAGCCATCTCATTCAGTAGATCACTCTCCACATTGACACCAATAAGCTTGCTTTTGGTAAAGTTAATCCTCAAGCCTGATACCAGTTCAAAGTTAAGCAGTATGCTCTTGAATGCAATCACCGAACTCCAATCAGCTTGTCCGAACATTAGGGTATCATCAGCAAATTGCAAGTGTGTAACCTGAACTTTTTTCCTACCAACACTTAGCCCAGAGAACATTCTTAACTCCACTGCTCTGTTAATCAAGGCGGAGAGGTTCTCTGCTGCCAGTAGGAAAAGAAAGGGGGAGATGGGGTCGCCTTGTCTGATACCACATGAAGGAAAGAATTCTTTTGTAGGGCTCCCGTTTATCAGTATTGAAGAAGAAGAGGAGTCGAGAAGGCCCTTAATCCACAGAGGCCAACATGTGGGAAAGTTCATATTTGTCATGGTTTGCAGCAGAAAGTTCCAATGAATTGTATCAAATGCTTTCTCGAAGTCCACCTTAAATATTAGTGCCTTCTTTTTGAGCTTCCTAGCCTCATCAACAATCTCGTTGGCAATCACAACACTGTCAATCATTTTCCTCCCCCTAATGAACGCTGATTGAGTAGGACTAATCAGATCTCCTAGTACCACTCTAAGCCTGTTAGCTAGGACTTTAGATAGAATCTTTGGCACTGCCCCAAGTAAGGTAATTGGTCTATAGTCCATCACACCCAAAGGTGTAGAAGTTTTTGCAATCAGAGTCACATGGGAAGCATTACTTTCCCTACACAGTTTCCCCGTTCTGTAAAACTCCAGCAGAAGTTGCAGGATGTCCGGCTTAAGTAAGTGTATAAACTGTTTGATAAATCCAAATTTGAGTCCATCTGGACCGGGGCTCTTGTTGCTACCACAACTGGTTATAGCTGCTTCCAACTCTGCCACTGTGAAAGGTTGTTGCAATAAGTTTTTGCTCGATGCATCCAGAGTTTTTAGCCTGATAGAGAGGGTAGGTCTTGTGGATATTTTTTCGGTGAACCTATCCTTGAAATGTTGTAGGAAGCATTCTCTTATACTATCAGGATCCTGTAACCACGATGGTCCATCCCAAATCCCACTTATTTTGTTGGTTTGTCTGGATTTTTTCAAACTATTGTGGAAGTAGGAGGAGTTGTCGTCACCTTTTTGAAGCCACTATATTCTAGATTTTTGGTATGTAAGGCTGTTCAGATTCTGTGATATCCTGTCCAGTTGCAGCTGCAAATTAATGAGACGGGGCTGATCAATATTGGATGTGGGGGTCTGCCTCAGCTTCCATCTCAATACCTCTGATGGCTTGAATCAGAGCTTCCTTCTGCTCAGCAAGATTCCTTGGTCTTGTAGAGTTCCACAGCTTAATGTTTTCCCTTAATAATCTGAACTTCATCAATAACTGGAAGCTCTTAAAACCTGGTATATATGTATTAATCCAGAAGCCTTCAACCATCTGACTGAAGCTCTTATCTGTCAGCCATGAGTCAAGTATCATAAGTGGTTTAGGGCCCCAATTCAATACCCTTGAGGATAGGCTAACCGGGCAGTGATCAGAGCTCACTTTATCCAACCCTACTTGAGTCCATGTATCTTCTGTATCCAACCACTTTTGACTGACTAAGAAGCGATCTAAGCGGCTCATAGCCTTCAGAGAGCTCAAATACCAAGTATACTTCCTGCGAACCAGTTTTAGATTCTGCAAATCCAGGTTGTTGATGAATGCATTGAAAAGTGGACAATGTTTTGAAGCGCATTGATGACAGAAAATCCAGTAACAAAAGGAGGCAGCTTGGACAGCATTGAAGACGCCGCAAACCATGATTTCAAGCAACCATGCTTGCACCTTTCAATAGCCGATGGAAATTATTGCTATTTCTTTCATTTCCAAGAACTAAAGCACGCCTGTTTTGTGCAACTACTTTGAATTAATGTTGGTTAGTCGATCTGCTAATTAAGAAGGGCGATTGAACAATATTAAGCATTTGATTTGAATGAAAGTTTCTCTTTGTTGAATTCGTGTTCGAATTCTTTCTCTATTGTTCTGATAGCAAACAGAGTTGTCCCCCTAGTTGTAATCCTTGGCTTACATCATCAGTCTGCAAAGACAGAAGATGCAAATTGTTTTGAAGAAACACATGTTGCTTGCTTGGACCTAATTAGTGCTAATCCTCATTGTCATTGGCTTTGCTCCTTGTACCTTTTAAACGTGAGTATACTGAAATACAAAGAGTCAGCAGCTTGCTTTGTATTTCTGCAATTCAACTACTGATACCATATATAGAGGAATTATGTATTGTATAATTGTCAGGTTTATAAATCTTTCTTTGTGCTCCGGGTTTATAATTGGCAGGAGTTCAGCTTGTTTACTTATACGGAGTAGGCATTTCTGAAGGATGGCTTTCAGGATAAGATGTACATAAATAAGTACTTAAACGAGAGTTAATATCTTCTCTTTGTTTGTATAGCTAAGATTTGGAAGACTTGACTCTATACTATTTATCAGCTGTATGCCTTCCATTAGCAGCTCCTCTGTTTTTACATAAAATGTATGCCTGTCTTTCAATTTGGACTAACTTTGATGATTGTGAGCAGTTCCAACTTGACTGCTCACTTGACTACTTAAACTGAGTTTTTGTCCCTTTGCAATTATCCCATCATGGTTGAAAGTTGATAGGCTTATGAATTTCATTCAAGACTAATCTAAGCTAGTGATTTAATGCTCCGAGATCACTACATGTAGTTGCTATTGAAAGCTTTGGACAGGAGCAGAGAGCTTAAGTTCGTGGATTGGTTGAACTTACAGCACATCATTGCTTGATCGAAGGCTGAAGCCAAGTTCCTTTGTACAGCATTTTCAAGCCCAAGTCTAAAGTTAATCTCTGGATCAGTTTTTGTACTCATAGAAGCATGGATTAAGCAGTTGAGTGATTCACTCTACAAAGTAGCTTTTTAATGATCAGAAACAGACATTCTTGCAGCATTCCCACAGCAGATACCAAGAAACTTATAAGCTTGGCTCAGTATGTGCTTGTTTTTGCTAATACAGAAATCAATTACTCCATGTGCAAACTTAATCCCTTGATAGAATTCACTTGGATCTTGAGAACATAATTTAGCGCCTAGCAAAAATGACATTAAATGTGGGCTTGAAGCATCTTCAAACAATCCCGCTGATTCTGCCCGGCTGCGCTGTAACAAAGAGCAAGAAGATACCACCTCTCAGCCCGAGGATTAGGAGTGGATAGCGGGTAATGGAACTAGCGGAAATTTGTTACTATTACCGTTACCGCTAAAGGCGGTAATCGCGGAAACGGTATCGATTAGGGTTTTAAAATCCGTTAAAATAACAATAACGCTAATGGTTAGTACCATTTTTAAGTAGCAGATTTTCGTTACTGCTACTGCCAATATATTGTATGAGATAAAGTAGTGAATTTTCGTTAACGCTATTCCATTACCATTACTGCTAAGGTAGCAAAATAGCGTATGGCGGTAGCGGTAACGGATCATGAAAGAAAAGACAATTTGAAGGAAGAACAAGCTTGAGTAATTTAGCTGAATCTTCATTGATCCTAAGGCTTTCATAATGATTTCATATAAATAACCGTATACAATTATCATATCTGAATGGAAATAAATCTCTTTCCTAATTACAAGGCTGACTGTACGGCTAATTAGCTAATTACAATGTGATTGTGATCATGTGGGGTCAAGAATTCTAATCAGGATCTTTGTTACTAACAATATCACTAACATGCCCCCGCAAACAAATGGGCGGAGGAACAACCAAGAGCTTGGACTGTAGGAATTGGAACTGGGTGGTCCCTAGACCTTTGGTAAAAATATCAGTAATTTGATCATGTGTAACTGAGATGCCGAATCGTAACATCTTTGTTCATGACCTTCTCCCAAATAAAATGATAGTCAATTTTAATATTTTTGGTGCGAGCATGGAAGACCAGATTGGAGGCTAAGACGAGTGCTCCAATGTTGTCACACCATATAATTGGACAATCACTAAGAGGAACTTGAAAATAAAAAAATAGCATACGCACCCAATACAATTCCTCAGTTGCCATAGCCATAGCACGATATTCAGTTTCAGTACTGGAACGTGATATCACATTGTTTCTTGGTAAACCAGGAGATAAGACACAGGCCAAGAAAGATGTTGTATCCAGTGGTTGATCGGCAATCAACGGGATCACCTGCCCAATCAGAATCACAAAAGGCTTGAAGTTGAAGGTACACAGATGAGTACCAAAGACCAAAGTCAGGAGTTCCCTTTAGATATCTCAACACAAACTTCGCAGCACCCCAGTGAGCTTGAGACGGATTATGTAAGTGCTGACATAGTTGATTGACCAAAAATGCAATGTCCGGACGAGACAAAGTACAATATTGTAATGCCTCCACCGTTTGTCGATATAAAGTGATTTCTTGAGGGTCAAGGGGTGGCGAATCTCTGGGAAGAGGGCACGACCCAAAGATGCACAGTGAAGGTAAAGGCTTGGCACCAACCACTTTTGTTTTATCAAGAATATCCGAGATATACTTCAACTGGCGAATATGCAACCCATAATTATCGCAGACAACTTCAAGACCAAGAAAGTAGCCAAGATCGCCCATATCACAAAGACGAAATACAGTCTTGAGATTGTCAAGAAGGCTAGAGATAGCCGTGAAGGAGGACCCAATAATCAGAATATCATCAACATAGATCAATATAAACAAATGCAAGTCACCAAAGTGAAGAGTAAAGAGTGATGAGTCATTCTAGGAGCATTTAAATCCAAGATCAACCAGGGTGACTAATAACCGAACATACCAGGAGAGGTGTCTGTTTGAGTTTATAAAGAGCCTTACATAAAGAGCATATGTATTGAGGAAATTGAGAAGAGACAAACCCAGGTGGTTGCTCCATAAAGACAATTTCTTTGAGATCACCATTGAGAAATGCATTAGACACATCAAGCTGACGAATAGGCCACTGGAAATGAACAACAAGAGCGAGAAACAAACGAATCATAGTCATTTTGACTACCGGGCTAAATGTTTCTGAGAAATCAAGTCCATATTCTTGCTCAAATCCTTGAGCAACCAAACGTGCCTTGTACCTATCAATTGACCCATCAGTCCTTACAACCATCAGTTGTCACCCGTTCACAAATTGGCTCACTATGTTCCAAGCAGTTTCCTAACTACCATCTTTACTCTGTCACCCGTCATCCATTTTGAGCCCTTCACAGTGTTCAGATTCCTTGTGAACCTACTATGTACTTATAGGTTGCTTCATCTCCATAATGGGTCTCTGCTATACAAGAAGAATTTGATGCCTTGATTACAAATAATACATGGGTCCTCTGTCCTCGACCAACTGAGCAACATGTGATCCGCTGCAAATGGGTATATAAAATCAAACAGACAATTGAGGAAGGTCAGGACCAGGATCATTGATAAAATCAGGGAAGGGAATAGGCTCTAATGGGAGATGAGATGTATGATACTAGGATGAGCTAGTGTCCCTCAAGCGATTAGAGGTTGACATTGCATCATCAGACTGTGGGTGAGACACAAGAGGTGTGTCTGTTGGTTCGGTGGTTGAATGTATTTGGCCAGTGGGTTCACGATATGGAGGTAAATCTACCAATGTGGCCGACGGACAACAGAGGTTGTAGAGATGATTCCTGAATTGTTAGATTCACAGGTATGTAAAGGAAGAAACGGACTAAGAACATAAGAATGTGTACCTGGAACCGTGGCAGCATCTGAAGAGGGTGAAGAGTGATAAGCATGTTCCTTTCGAGCTGGAAACAGTGTTTGATCAAAGATCACATGGTGAGACATATATACTTTCCCAGGAAAAGGATCAAGACATTTATTCCCAGAATGTTGAGAGCTATATCGAAGATACATTTGGAGCTTTTGAACATAAGTTTATGAGTATTATAGGGACACAAGAGAGGGTAACATGCACACCCAAAGGTCCTGAATGGTGAATAGTCAGGATTGGACCCATATAACTTCTCATAAGGACTGAGATTTTGAAGTATTGATGTAGAGACTCTATTGATGATGAATATGTTTGTAGAGCATGCTTCAACCCAGTATTTGGTGAAGAGTTAAGACTGGGCTGCGGGAGTGAGACCCATTTCAACAATGTGACGATGTTTTCTTTCGGCAATGCCATTTTGCTACGGTGTATGAGGACAAGATAGCCGATGAAGGATACCTTCCTTGTTAAGAAATATTTTAAATTGACCTAAGCAAAACTCACCCCCCATCAGTTTGAAAGGACTTGATTTTATGATAAAATTGATTTTCTACCATGGCACGAAAGGTAACGAATGTTTCAAATACATCAGATTTAGCCTTAATTGGATATAGCCAGATAAATCGAGTAAAATCATCAACAAAGATAACATTGTAATGAAACCATCAATCGAATAAATAGAGGTAGACCAAATGTCAGAATGAATAATTTCTAAAGGACAAGTTATGATTCGACTCGATGGCTCAAATGGTAGCTGTTTATGTTTCCCAAGTAAACATGGTTCACAAACCAAATCAGAATTAAGTTTACCAACAATCGGTAAATCAGAATGATGAATGACAAAGCGAACAATATCAGGTGAAGAGTGTCCAAGACGTGAATGCCAAACAGAAAATGTAGGTGTAGTACCAACTATCCCAGTTAGAGCATATTTCACCCCTGGAGTGGAAGTACTCGGTCGTATTGGATACATGCCCCCATACTCTCCCCCTTCAGTAGTGTTTACCCTGTTTTGTTTTCCTTAACAAAATAATCGGACTTGGTGAGAATAAAAAAACATTTATCATCTACAAAAAATTGATAAGCAGACAGTAAATTGGCGAAAGCTTTCGGACAACAAAGGACATGATTTAAAGCAAGAGGGCGTATGGAATTTTAGCAATAAGAGAGTCAGTGTTCAGAATCTGCAAACCTATACCATTACCTATAGCAACTGCATCGGAACCATTATAGGGTTGCTGGTGAGTAAGAGGGTCAAAATTATTGGCAATGTGTTCATTGGCTCCACTCTCAACGAACCAAATATTGTCATCAATTTCCAAGTTTACCTGAGCAACCCTGGCCGCAAGACGGGATGGAGGATGCCGACCTTGGTAAGCAAAATTCATCCACTGGTAGCAGTCAACAGCAGTATGATTATATCGATCACAAATTTGACATTTTATGGCATCACCGAAGGATTTAGTGGGCTGAGCATCAGATGGACCAGAATAGGGCCTGGGAAGTTGTGGACCAGTAGAAAATCCCAGATTTTTTGGGCTAACAGAATTACGGCCTCGCCCGCGACCTTGAAATTTATTTGTTCCTTGTTGTCCATTAAATCGATTGGGCCCTCCACTTCAGTTATTAGGCCCATTTCCAGAATAAGAATTGCTGTAAGAATTGGCCCCTTTCTGTGAGAAGTTGTTGTGGTTTCCTTGTTGTTGGTTCTGTAGATGCCCAGACGAATTGAAGAAGGCGGCTGGAGTAGGTAGGATCTTTAGAGAGTACGGCATCAGTGCAGATTCAGATTTCTCAAAGGCCATTGGAGTATCATCACGAAGTAAGTTATTATTTGCAATGAATAGGTCAAAGTGGGAGTTGAGACCTGCGACAATATAGAAGATGCAGTCATATTCAGAGACTCATGTGTCGTTCATTCGTAGTTATGCAATAATTTGCTTAGCCTAATCAAGATAGTCGCTGCACGAACTAGATCCCTAGGACATGGTTTGTAGACGACGACGCAGATCGAACAAGGTTGTCTTGTTCTTCCCAGAATATTTGCTGGAGATAAAATTCCAGACAGTAGATGAACTCTTTAGGCGAAATACCAATCGCAGACCCCGATCTGTGAGTGTTGAATTGATCCAACACAAGCAATATTGGTCTTTCTTAAACCAAGAGAGATAATCGGGATTTGGAGTTGTCTCCTTATCAGCGCCGCCACCGAACAAAAATTCAAGCGGTGGTTTTTCAGTTTCGTCAACAATGTTCATAAGATCGTTGCTCCGGGGGATTGGCGTGATCCGCGATGCCCACACCAAATAGTTAGAACCATCACATTTTGTGATTATGACGAGTGGTAAACTTGGAGATGTGAATGATGAAGAAGATGCAGCAACTACCATTGAAATTGTTGGTTGATGCTCTATAGCTACGTCAGACTTGAACACAGAGGTTTTGATTCAAGAATTCTGTTTGAAGACTTTTGTAGTTGGATCGGAGATTAGCGTGAGTTGTATTACTCTGATACCATGAAAGAAAAGACAATTTGAAGAAAGAACAAGCTTGAGTCATTTAGCCGTATCTTTAATGATTCTGAGGCTTCAGAATGGTTTCATATAAATAACCGTATACAAGTATCATAGCTGAATGGAAAGAAATCTCTTTCCTAATTACAAGGCTGACTATACGGCTAATTAGCTAATTACAATGTGATTGTGATCATGTGGGGTCAAGAATCCTAATCAGGATCTTTGTTGCTTGCAATATCACTAGCAGATCCGTCACCTCCATCAGCTACCTTAGCGGTAACAGTAGCGGACACGATTATTCAACTACCGCTATTACCGTTATCCATCCCTACCGACGATGTATGCCAGGAAGAATTTGCTCAATGTGATCTGTTAAAGACTCGAACTACCCATAAATGGTGAGGGAAAATGTTAAATAATCCATGATTTCTTGATCCCACATTATCTTCGAGAAGGATCTTTTTCATTTAATACAAACAACAAAAAAGAATAGACTCATGTGTGTTGCTTTTGTGGAACGTCTCTCCTGAATGTTGAAACTGAGAGGGAATGCTAGCTTCAACTCCTCCAAGTCCTTTTGCACTTAAGCCAATCTCTGAGAATCAAGGTTCCATGGCATCATCAATGCCCTCCAATAAGCAACAATAACTTCATTCAGAAAGTCGGCCTGTAACCATAGCTTGGGAAGCAATTCCAGTGCTATGGAATGTCTCCAGTAACTTGCCGTCTTCTGTGATTTCCTAGTTTTGACCTAGTGGCAATGCGGATTCGACTATATCCAATATAACCTTGCATTCTCTTGCAGCTTCTGGGGATTCCATAAAGATGACAGACAATCAAACGCCATGAATCCCCCATTGTTCACACTGGATTGTAAGCCATAGCGAAAACAAGCTAATAGATACCATAGATACCTTTGGCTCGTCTGAGTTCTTCCAAAGTGTTAGCTTTCGGCAAGATTGCTTCAAGAAGTAGACTCACAAAATGCAATGGCATTATGCTAGCTGGGACACTTCTAGTTCTATACCGGGTTTTAGGTGGAGCAGCTCTCTCGGCAATGGCCATGGACATCCTCAGAGACAAGAGTCTGATATCAATTCCTTCAAACCCTTTTCAGTGCAGCATCAAAATTGCCTCTTTGGTATTCAAACCTGCTCACCAAAGCTTGGAGCTTCCTGAAAAATTCACACATTCAAAACCTCTCCAGAAGGAGCTACAATCTGCTAAGAGAGTGGAGAAGTTGACTGATAATGATAGTAGACCTCATAATTTAAAGAGAGTGCCTCCTTCAACGTGGACTCTTCTTCATCCACTTGAGCATCTTCAAGTTTGGTTACCCAGTTTGAAGTAGCCGTTCTTGACGAAGAAATGCTGCCGGCCGAGAAATCCCCGGTTGATAATGAATCTGGGGATCCCGATGTCACGTCTTCAATCTTGAATTCCTCCGTCGACCCCAAGGAAGCACACAACATTTCTTCAAAAAGGTCAAAGAAGAATTGCATAAACTTCAACCTTTCACCGTTGAATGAAATATGAGGATTCAAAGAAATTTCGAAGTTTGTGAAACTCATAGTTTTCTTAAAACTTATTAGCCTATTCTGGGTGCTTTGATATTCACGAGCGTCTGTCATCCAGGATACAACGAATATGAGTTGACATGCTCAACACTTGCAACACAACTCCGACGAACTCTAACGGTATTTGTTAGAACAATTTCCTTCCACCTAAACTGTGTGTGGCAAATCCCTATATTCTCTCAACATTCCGCCCCACGAACAAAGGGCGACCGGTGTCCCCTCAACAGAGACTTCTCCCCTAAACAAGGGACCACCGGTGTTCCTTCAAATAATAGTCCTTCAGACCTTAATTGGGGAGGAAGTTTCTTTAGATGCCGGAACCTCCACGTTCACTCTCACCGCACCATTGTTAGGAATTTTTGGACACTACCAAAAACCACATTGGTATGATATTGTTCATTTTGGGCAGAAGCCTTCACAGATTTGTTCTTGGGGTTTTACCCCTCCCCCCTCCCCTCCAAAATCCCTCATACCAATTAATATAGTGTCCATACATTTAAACCCAACAATTTCCTTCCACCTAATCCATGTGGGAGAAATCCCTTTGTTCGCTCAACAGTATCTTTCTTCAATCAATCACAAAATACTCCAAGAAGAGAGAATAAAATTCTAAACTCAATTTATTGTGTGTGTTTTTTACTCATGTGGTTATCCACTTTTTATAGAGATTTTGGATGAGTGTTAGAGTAAACTTAGTGGCTAATGCCACAACTCTCCATTTTATCCATTAACTTAATGGGATGATGATAACTTAATGAGAAAAAACTATTCCTCTTCATATTCTTCTTCAGTTCTCATTTATCATAACATATTATTAAAATATATTATTATTTTCCAACATAGTATTTCACTTTTCACTTTTGAAGCATAGTATTTTCAAGGAGCAAAATGCTTATTACGTTCATTGAGTAAACAAAAACAATGGGTGCACAATCAGAAAACCCAGATTTAAGGACACAGAGTACTAGGAGTAGTAGATGAAAAGTGGGTGTCCTTGCAAATAAAGACTATAGCTTTGGGGTTAGCACGACAAGACCTAAAAGTAGACCTTGGACCATCCAGGACCGACGGTAAAATCCTAGACCGGGACCGCACTGCCTGGGGTCTTTCCAACTGACGGTCCGGTCCGATTCCTGATTCAACTGCACGGTCTGGTCTGGTATGATTCCCGGTTCAACCGGCGGTCTGGTTCTCGGTTTTGGTTCATTCGGTGAAGGCATGGTTCAATCGTCGGTTCATGAACCGTCAGTTCGTGGGTAATTTTTATTTATTTTATTTTTTAGTTATTTTTTTATATTTAATTTATATATATATAAAGTTATAAACTAAATAAAATATCTTATACAATTTACATATATTATAATTTATGAACTTACGAAAAAGGAGGGAAGGATGGACTTGAATTTAATTATTAATTAATTAAGTTGTATACGTATCATTTATGTATATATATATATACATAAACGAATCAAAACTCATGTAGTTTTCTTACCTTACTTATATGTTAGATTACTCCAAATTCGTTGGACTTGTGGTGCCCCATGTGTCGAATGGGTTTTTTCTTCATTCTGTTGATGTTCTTGTGCTCTATTTTTCGCTATTATTCAATCATTCAAGCACGTTTGATATTCCAAGTTGATCAGACGCAATGATACATGGAAAATGTACCCTCCATTGCTAAATATTTGCTCTACAATAACTGTTGAAATCGGGCATGTTATAACCTCCACCAACCAATAATATTGAAATTCCAATCGAATGATTCATCATCTTCACATGTTTGAGCAAATCTCAAAAGTAGTGGTTAAATAAGAACTAAGTTACACAAATATACAACTTGATGAAGACCTGAGCCGTTTGGATAGTTGTTTCATTAGATCCTCATTCTACCTAGTGTTGGTCCACTAGAAACACTACCACTAAAAACATTATCACTACCACTACCACGAGTTTGAACACTACTATCTAAACATGTTTGGTATTCTATATATAACTCATTTAACAAACTAGTTATTTCTTCAATTATAGTTCTATAATCAACAATGGGTCTATCATCCTCGTCGATAAATTCACTATAATAATCTTCTAATGATATTCTTAAACCTTCTAATTTAATTTTGGGGCCTAAAATGGTGGCAACAAGGTTAAGTAGTGGTATATTTAGAAGATACTTACATCATTTTTCACTAATAGCATCTACACAATTTCATAAATTAGTTTCTTCTTGGAAAGTTATAATAATGGCTCTTACATTAACACAAACGGGAACAATACGGTGTGAAGTGAGTTTATATGCATGTGATAATAATTTTGTGTAATGATTAAAATACATTAATAATTCTAAAAAACTTTCACACTCATTCCAATGCGTTTGATGTCAATATATATTTTGGTATCTATTATTCATAAAACTAGAAAATAAATCTTTATAATGAACGGTTTGTTGAAGTAAAATATTTTCTTATAGGTAATTGGAATTTCAGTAATCAAAAGGCCAAAATGCCTAAAGCAACTTACAAAGGTAAAAACTATAACAGAGCCATAACTATGCTAACACGATCTAATCTGTACAAAACTACTCCCAAAATGAGATTGAGCAACAAAATTTTGGTAGCCGGAGCCAGTCTCCCAATGTTGTTCCCTTGTGGTTCTTTTTCCGGGCAGTTAACCATTGCCATAATGACAATTTGATCCATTCTGTAGAATTGACTACTCCCAAGTTACAGTCGAACCGTATCTCATTTCTTTTACTCCACAAACACCATGTAGCAACATGCCATACGACTTTACCCAAGTCCTCTCCATCTATATATTTGATCATCTTCATATGTCTGATGAAATGTTGTTGAATGTTAGTTTGACTCGGGTAATCTAGATCGAACCACCTGTATGTTTCATTCCATAATTGTTTAGTTGTGGAGCAGCGAGTGAATATGTGATCTATGGTTTCAATCATTATGCCACACCACACACATAAATGGGAAGTTGAATCAATTTGCATCCCATTGTAGATCAGGTTGTCAATTGTTGGGATTTTGTATTGCAGTACTTGCCATGAGAACAGTTGAATGCGCTTGGGAGGTATTATGGCCCATACTTGTGCTAGAGTTGGACTTATATATGAACTCATACCTTGAGACATATTGAGCAAAGAATAAGCAGATGAAACAGAGTATTCCCCTATTTCAGATCCTCTCCAATGCCAATAATCATTATCCATTCCTCCATGTGAAGCTGGTGGAAGTTCCTGGATTAGCTCTTCCAGCTTCTCCTCCTCTCTCGCCTCTCTCGAACTTAGTTAGTTGTCTTCTGAACATTAATGACCATGTTCTTGTAGGATCAAGTGGGCCGATTTCTAAACTTTTCGAACACTTTCAAGTTCGAACCATGAATGAAATCGGACCCAAATCTGTCTAATTCATGTTCTAAATGCAAGAGGGAAGCCGTACTTACCTCTATCTCGCCGAAGTTGGAGAAAGTTGCCGCAAAATCTCGAAAGCCGTAAGAACCCGGGATAAAATCCGCGACCACGGAAGTCCCAAAGTAGGCAACTCGCTACTCAGAGCACTCCCCGGCGAACAAAACCGTGGCTGCTAGACCACCGGAATCCGACGACTCAACTGACCGAAAAATCGAGCGGAAGTTCTCTACATTTTTCGTTCGATCGAGAAGACGTACGAGAGAGAAACCGTCTCTTATTCTTATCTCTCACGTGAAACAGATTTCACGTTATAAGTCATTTATTGGGCTCATCATTTGGGCCCAATAATTTATTTAACTTGGGCTCGATTAAATCGAGCCCAATAGTCATAAATTGAGTCAGTCCCACTGAAACTCAATTTTTCTCGTATTCGGATCATTGAATTAATTAATCCTCATTAATTTATCCCAACCCGATCTTGATTCGCTCGTACAAGTAAATTATGTCCCACATAAATAATTTTTTATGCTTCAGTTCGTCGGATGGAGCGACCTGATAGGATCTATATCTGAATCAGTACTATCATAAGTGGCATCTAACAATGCATTATGATCCGATTTAATATAGATACATCGTGATCCTATAAATCCCATTTCGTATTAATTCTTTCGTCACTTAATATCCAATGATTAATGTCAAGCGTAGGAATGTGTCATCATTGACCATTAATCACTTTCTTGATATATCAGTAAATAATTGTTAATATGCAACTATCACATAATCACATTGCGCGCATAACAATTAAGTCTGCATGAAGGAGCCCAGGGATATTAATAATCTCATCACTAAATATGAGATGGACAAAAGTTTTGTGGCTTCGATTTCAGTGGTTCCGGATTTGAAAGTTTCTGGAAATTTTAGAAATCGGAGCAATTGGTCCTACACTTTTATGAATGCCATTTGATAGGGGAGATTAGTTTTGCCATTACTGATCTCAGGCGGCTGGCCAACATTGCCAGAATCTTATGAGCACATCTGACTAGTGAGATTGACCGATAATGTTCAATTCCCTCTGGGCTGGTTATCTTAGCCATTAATACAATTTGCATTGAGTTACTGCATTTTATTATTAGCTGAATAGTTCATGGAATTGTTGAACAAAGACTATGATCTATTTTTTCATTGTTTTCCAGTGGCACTTGATGAAATAGAAATTGAGGCCATATGGGCTTGGATTTTTGTTTGGGGCACAAGAACAAACTGTTTGCTAATTTTATCTTCAATGAATGGCATGGTGAGGAACCCATTGTCATTATCATTAAGATAGTGTGGGTCCAGGATGAATAGTTGAATTCTGTCATAGAAATTTGAAACAAAGTATTGTTTAAAATGTTCTTTTATTTCAGACTTTACCTCAGCTACCTCTTCAATCCAACGGCTCTGGATGTTTAGGCCCCATAGTTCATTCCTTTGTCTATGTGTTTTGATCCTTGCATTGTAAAACTTTATATTACCTTCTCTCTTTTGACCACGCAATTCTAGACGTTTGATAGAGGATGTTGTCCTATTTTGCAGCAAAACCTGGAATTCTTTTTATCCAATAAGTATATGCTGTTGTAGTTCCAATTCAATTAGATTTCTTCTCTTAGCGATCTCCTCTCGCGATGCTATGGATTGCTGCTTATGCTCTATATTCCTGTCAACGCAACCAAAGACATTCTTATTCCAACTTCGGAGAACCGACATCAGATTTCTTAATTTCTAATTTAGCCAGTAGTGGTAAGCAATCAGAAATTAGTAACAATATCGATCGATACCGTACCGAAATCTTTTGGTATTCGTATTTCAGTACCAATACTAAATACCGAATGCCAAAATATCAAATAAATTTGATATCAATTTTTAACAAAATACCGAAATGTTTTTTCTTTTTTCCTTTTCTTTTTCTTTTATTTTTATAAAAAATTATCAATTAAAAAAAAAACGCCGTCATTTATTTTTTAATTAGATGTCGTTTAGTATCATAAAAAAATTTAAAAAAAATATATCGGTATTGATTTTTACCGATACCGAATCGGTAAAAGCCAATACCATACCAAAACTTTTTGGTACTGGTATTTCGGTACCGATACCGATATCGATATCGAATATCGAAAAAAAGTTGGGTTTTGATATCGATATCAGTATCACTATTATCGATACCGCTGATATTGTTTTATCACCCCTATGTCCCAGGTTTTCTTAACAAAGGCATCAAACTCTTTCACTTCGCTCCAACAGTTTTGAGTACAAAACGAAGTCAGTCCCCAATCTACTATCTCTTGTTTGAGTGTAATCAACCTGTGGTCCTAGGTCTGCCGCTCAAGCGCCATTTGGTGAAGACTTGGCGATGCGAGTAACCATTCTGGCCGGAGGAGGAATAGATTAAGCCAGCTTGCAGCGGTATATCTTTTATTTCTCCTGGTGTAGCGGCGTTTCTACCATGGAATGTCCACTAGTTTTGTTTGTCTCACATATTGGTCAAAATCCCTCATATTGCTGGTAGGGTATATTAATTGAGTTTTCCATTCTTCCACATTCCGCACGACGTTGAAATCACCATAGAGGCACCAGAGCCCATATGGACTGTAGCAAAATGTTAATGATCTCAGACCAGAGCTATTTCTTTGCTGACAGCTCGCACGGGGAGTAAATTTTCACAATAATTATATTCATTTTCTTTGGTTTCCATCTCTCGACCACAGCTAGCATTCCATCAGCCTCCCAGCTACTTTCCAGCTCGAATGTCTTTGGGTCCAAGACATAGAGAGCATACTTCCAGATTTTCCTGCCGTGCTTTTTGCCCTACAATCAAACCTATTGGTTGGCCAAATGTCTTGATAATCACGGGTGGTGATTGAGTCAGACTTAGTTTCTTGAATGCATATTGGGCTTATTTTCGACTTTCTAATCATATCTTTCATGTCTCGTCTTTTCCTCCTGTCACCCATTCCTTATCCATTATAGATTGTAATATTCATGGGTTAGCTATATTTTCTCCGTCCGTCTCGGCCTGGTGCTTGATTAATGCGATGCTGCTATGGTCACGGACTTTCAGTTGCTCGACAATAGTAGAGAGCTCAGTGGTTGGCGCATTCTACTTCATATCTATATAATAAACGGGCAGTTGTCCATGTCACCACACGAGTTGTGACATGGACAACTGCTATTGGTCCAAATTTATTTTTTTATTTTTATTTTTTTAAATTTTGTTTGATCCAATTATTTTTTGTTTTCGGCAGGTGACGTGAACAACTCTGATTGGTCCAATCTTTTTTTTTTGTTTGATTGGTCAAATTTTTTATTTTTTTTTAATTTTGTTGGTACAAATTCTAGGGTTCTTTGACCACAGATGAGTTTTCCATGATTAATAAAGTAGCAGACTAGACCCTTCACGCATGGCCATTTTGCATGTGCTGGTGTATTTTTTGTTCCCTGTGC
>JAOWBN010085299.1:0-11979 GCA_028565015.1 Pinguicula moranensis
TACAAGTATCTCCTATGCCCCAAAAGGAAATGGGGGAAGTTTCCTCCTTGAGTTGTGACAAATACTTCACTGTGAAGACAAACAGTGTAGTCTATGGCAGCCATCCTAGATGAGTAATTCTGAAAATGAGTTGCTTTAAGTCAAGATAAATAGCTTCAGAACAAGGAAGTTAAAATGAGAAGAGAAGAAAGATCACATGAGGAGAGAAGTAGATAGTTCCTGATCTGAACCTGAAATGGAGATAGTTCCTCAGGAGATGCTAACATCTCTTTCGTTTGTAGTAAAGGAAACATATCCAATAAAGGAGACATGTGCCTCTCAGAGTCATAGATCCTTCCTGATGCCAAATATATGTTAGTACTTCTGTCAAAGCCCATTCCTCTGAGCATCAAGCCGACCTGACAGATAAAAACATCAGTTCATAATTATCAAAAAAAAAATCAGTATGTCAAATGCCTTTTAAAATCTATCATAACATTTTGACCCAAAAAAGTTGGGTATTGGAAATAAGGGAAGTCGGAAAATAGTTTTAGGGGCGGCCAAAATTCTCCCCTAAATTTACACATAAAATTTGTATATATTTCTTCAGTGAAAAATATGCATGTAAAACTAATTATGTTTCAAAACTTAAGAGGGGCCCATGGCCCCCTTCCCTCCGACTCTGAAATCACTATTCAAAGCCTTTTGGAAGAACGAAAAGAAGCAGTAGCCGTAATGTGTACCACTCACAGAGGAAATACATTTTTCCATTGAAACTTGAAAAATAATCTGTATCACATAATTGCTGCCAGAGTTCTGGTGTCACTTAAATTATGGAATAGTGTTAATGACCAACCCTGATAGGCCAGAGAATAAGCATTAAAATTCCCATTTCATTTAGGGTTTGGAAAAAAACATCTCAAATACCAGATCAAAAGAAGGCATTCTTAGCCCTCAGTAAAGATGAAAAATGACATGCAAAAAATAAATAGAAAGGGTAAACAATATGATAAAAAGTTGCATGACAATACCTCAAGAGGTGTTAGCGGACATTTGCCATTTAAGCGGTTGGCTCCAGGACGGATGACTCGACCGGGCTTAGTAAATTTTCCCCTCCAACCTCTTTCCCTAGCAGCATCCATATCTAGTTTTTCTTGCCCTCCCCCATCATAGACACAACAAGAGAAAGCAACCATATCCTTCAAAAAATATCAAGTATCTGACTTTTTTTCCTGAATGTTCTAGTTAATTGAATATAGCCTGCATTTCTAACCTACCTCCTCAAAGCGAAGATGCACTGATATATATTTTCCGCTATTATTTGCACTCCGTTCTTTCATTCTTGCAACCAAAGTTTCACCTAAATTCAGTATGAGATTTGAGAACTTCAGAGCCTGATAGTTCGCCAGGCATCGTAGTCGTTGGACTGCTGGTGGAGCATCAAATGATAGTCGATTCGCAAAAGGAGAAATCCTTATCATCCTGTTTTTGTCACGGCCAATTGATCAACACAAAACAGTTTTTGATAAAGTCAATATAAATTGGTAACATTAAATGACACTATCAAATGCATCGCGAAATCCTGCATGAAAGTCTAATAAATATGCATTAGCAAGTATATTCAGATGCAAAAAAAGTTAACTAAGTGATGCATTTTACAGATTTCTCAAGCCAAAAGTTAATCATATCCTCGACCGCAACAAGTTACTTTGTAATTAAAACATAACTATATAACAAACCAAATATTTCTGCATCAGAACAATATCCTCTACACAACTTCAAAAAAGATGGTTTTCTCAAACTAATCTTTGCTCTGTATGAAAACTACAAACATATATTCAAGAAATACAAATTGCAAGGCGAATGTTACCGGATAGAGACAAAGACAATTGGAAACCTATTCTAAACCTGTATATATAGAATGATATCAATCTGATTCATATATAGGATTTTTAGTACAGTCCAGCTCATACGAGGAAAAACAAACTTACTTCTCTTCAAGCAGTTTTGGAAGAACTTTTTCACTATAGTACTTTATGGATGACCATGCTTTTATCCTGAAGTTGTAAACATTGCTCATGTTGTAGTCAAACCGCTCCATTATGTACCCTGGAATCTTTCTGACTATCCGAACATCGTTTTCTAGAGTCTTCATAAAGAACTCTTCATCATATATCTCACTAAAATTACTACATCAAAGATTAGAAAAAATGAAGCATTAGATATTCCATGAAAGGAAGCGATGTAAACTTATATGACAAAAACCTTGGAATAATTCGTGTTCTGAGAGACAAAATTGCAAGTGAATCATCAACAATATGATCAAAAGGCAAGAAGCGTGCGAAATATATACACATTCAATGAGCTAAAGCCTACCTTGGATCTCTCCATATGCTATGAAAATGGAAATATGGAATTACGAGAGTTGCATTGAGGTAACCTGCCACAGCCACAGCATTGCATATCTAGAAGCACCACTATCAGTGATATGTATCATCAAATTTATGAAAGGCATAATAAATCTTTGAAACATAAACCCTGAATCAAGAAAACCTACTGATGTTCTCTGCTGATTCAGACCACCATTGGCTTCAACAAATATATATCCATTTGATTCAGGTAGCCCTGCATATTATAGAAAATTGCAAATCATAACAAACTGTCATGAAGAAGCTTGAACATGAACAATTGTACTCGTAATATTGACCCACGAGGCACCAAACCAAACATACCCAGTAAAATCCCGTCCTTAGGCAGGGTCTGGGGAGGGTGAGATGTACGCAGTCATACCCCCACGTCTCAAAAGAGATGAGGAGACTGTTTCCGTGGAGACCCCCAGCTCTCGAGGCACAAATGAAAATTGAATCTTATTCCCAAATTGTCTAGATGAATAATGAAAGCAAGCCAAAATCTGCAACTAATTTCAAGAAAATGTTTAGAGGCTTTGTAACTTCATAGACTGGGTAATGGAAGGAAATATTTAGTCTTCGGATTCCGATATAACCATAAGATAGAAGCTATTGCTTAATGCCTATAAGTAGCACAATAGAAAACAAGTCCACGATAAAATGAAAGTTAAGAAACATTTAAATCCTTAAGCAATCAAGTGGACATTGAGTTGATGCCGATGATCAAAGGATAGGCTTCTTCATAATTTCTTAAATGATAAAAGGAACATTTTTTCATCTTGACAAGAAAGTACAACAGACACAAAAATCTGTGCATGACCCAGCACAATGATAACTGAAGTGAATCAATCATATAAATGTGATGCTTAGTCTTATGTAATAATATCATTGACCTAATATCAAAAGGCTTAAGTTACATCTATTTTTATTTTGCATAGAACGCAAATTACTATTTAATGTTTTTGCACCAGTCATTGTCGTCCATCTCCAGTGCCACGAATATCGACTTCGAGAATTCTCTATTTAAAGATTGCTAGATGCAATAAGAGACTAACTACAGGGCACAAGCCAGTCTAACTTTCTACGTCCAAGCATCCAAGATAGAAAGATGTTATCATGATTTTGACAGAATTAATACTATGATTGGACAAAAAAATGGAAAACGAAAAATCACCTAACCATATGCACTACACTAGTTGTAAGCCCTCCAAGAAATAGCATACATCTAAGCTTGAAGCATGAAAATTAAGAGCTTATATTAAGCAGAAACGAACATAAGTTAGACATCTCATTTACCTTGAGAAGACTTGTTGATACATGGTGTCCACTCACCACCTTTATATGAGTTTTTCCATATAGTCAATATCTGTTGTGAGTTAGAGACTTGTATTAATAGAGTTCAGCTGTGAGGAATCAAAGTTAAAAGCTTCCAGATATAAAATACAAGACACCTGGAGCTATTCATACCAAGATATGTATGAGCATGGCATGGCATGCTTTGGGCATGAAAAGAGTATGAAACAACATGCCTATTTTATTCAATTCAGTGATACGAGAAGAGATCATTAAGGATGCTTGGCTACACAATACATGGAGAAGTACACTATAATATAAATGAGATAGAACATTACTGTTAAAACCCCAGCAGGCATTATAGACCCCCTAATGCAGTGTTAAATATGGTTTTCATGTCTATCAACTCAGACATATCATTGTCACATGGGCGAAGTGCTTACTTTGGATCATGTAAAGGCTTAAATTTTTTAGATAAGCTCTGTTATATAGAAGTTTCAGAATCGCTAAAAATATCTAATAAAGGCATAAAGAGCAGACGGAGATATAGGGGCTCTGCTAAATTATGCCAAATAACTAAATCAAAAGGAAAATGATTCTACTGTGTTTGTGGAAAGATCACAGCTCAAAGCAATAAAAATCAAAACTTTTACAAGAAAAATCAACCAGAAAAACTAAACAACACCATGCTCAAAGAACTAAAACAGCGGCGACCGTGAATCGAAGTAAAAGTTTCTTAACTTTAGACGAAGTTTCTCTGTTTTCTTGCAACACCGTGCCTTATGATTCCAGTTCAATTAAAGAACTGCTCACGTGAATCCAAAACCACCACAACTTATGAAAAATGAAAAACTTAAAACATGCTGCTGTTTCAGAAATCAGCAATCACTTTAGGAAGCAATTATCAACATACATTATGGTATTTAGTATGAAAAGCTACGTGATTCTATTTTGGATATACTACATTTCTCTAAAACAGTCAAACATCACCCAATGTCCTGTCAGAGCACTACGATTATTGACAAAAAGGTGAGAATGGTAAGACGGATTTTTGGTTTGGGTTTGGATCTACCTTTACCAAAGATTTGAAACTGAAAGTATATGGGTTCTAGAAATTAAACCTCCAACAACCCATCCCATCAAAGATCCTTAATATGTAGGTAATAGAAATACAGAATTACGACTAAAGAACATATCCGAAATCGAACTTGTAACTGATAATTCCACATTTGGTTCACAACTCTCATTTTGACCTCAAGTTTAATCAGACAAAAAACAAAAACTTGAATCTTCAATTTTCTCCGCATTCAAATTGTATACCACCTTCAAAGTCAATGCCTGAGCCAAAAAAAAAATCACCAAATTCCTGGTAACAAATTAGTGCGATCTTCATTCTAGATGATATGAACATAAAGGTTCTACTTTTCACAATACATCTCATATATAAAGGTCGTTGGGAGAACCCAAACAGTTCTCCAGCGTTTTATCATATCCAAGAGTTTCTTCTCTGTTCCAAACAAACTCTGAGTATTAACCCTAACACATCCAAATTATAGATCAAGTTGGCAACTTCAAAAGAAAAAACAACTTCTCTATTCTACAGAAATGAGATTGACGATAAACAACTGCATGAATTTAGCAAAAATCAACTTAACAAGAAGCCCGGTGCATTAAATTAGTAATTGGAGTAAAATAACAAACCCAACAATTTACAGCTGGCAGGAAGTTGTTAGGTTGAGAGAAAGAAAAATCTGCATAGCATACTAGCATGCATCAGGTTTCAAATACTAGAGCGATAAAGGCAGTGTCACATCAGAATTCAAACGAAACAAGAAGATGATAGTTCGGAATATGTAGGGTTTACGAGCAATTGAGCATAGCTAGATAACTATCAATTAAATACTAGTAAGGTCTCAAATTGGCCAAAAAAAGCAAAAAAAGAGAGAGAGAAACTGGGATCCACTAACCGCATCGCTAGAAGAATTATCCGAGTCCATCTCAGGTCGGAGCTTGGCATACAACTGTGGGCTTCGATACACCGACCCAGTGTCAGTCCGATGCTTAATAACCGGAACAGCATCAAACGACACAGTCCCCATGTAGAACAGCATCCCCGCAATATAGAGCAGGGGGGCGAAGAGAAAGATCCCCTGTCTTCTCAACAGGACTGATAGCACGATCCACGAGAGTCGCTGGGCGAGTGTCTTGGGAGGTGGCTTGCCCGATTTCAACGAGCGGCTGCGGTATCGCGGCGAGCGACTGAGCGGCGAAGACGGCGGTGATGTTGGGCTGTTGTTTCCGCTGCTGGGAAGACGATTGTACGCTTGCATCGCGTTCCTCTTCACATCATAATACCGAACAAATTATCCCCGAGAATACGATTCGAATGACGGATGCATAGAAATAGATACAGATACAGATACGTATGCGTGTATGGGTGGAGCGATGAAGGGAATGTGGCCGGGGCGCCGGGGCCACGTGAAGCGGGAGGTGTCGCACGTGCTCGCAGAGGGAGAGGAGAGTTAACAAGAAAAGAGAGAGAGAGAGGATGATTTGCAGGGCGGATACGATACGAAGGGGGGTGGAACTTGGAAGTAAAATGGATTGTGGTCTGTTTGGATGCTCAAATTGATTTTGACCGTCGCCAAATGGTCAACCTTAAATATTGCTTTTTTCTGTAAATTTCTCTCTAGACATTAGACATTAGACATGGGCGGCCCGTGATGGCCGTCCCATTCCGTCTCTTGCCCTTGGGGCAAGTTAACCTCTAGTCTTTGGTCGATTCTAACATGATGGAACGGCCGGTTTGATCCTTTCGGTCGTTTTAAATTTTTATTTTTTTCGTATATTAAAAAAAATCTTTCAAATATTTTTTTATAAAATTGTTAGTGTTAAGTTTTATAAATTTAAGGTTTGTAAATTTATATAAACCTATATAATTTTACATTAACTTATTAACGTTTTATAAGTTTATGATTTATAAAAAGTTTATAAGTTAATAGAAAAATTTTAAATTTATATATTTATATAAACTTTGAGTTTAGCCTTTTTAGGATATAGGGTTTATAAATTATTTAAACTTTATGTAAATTTAGAGTTTATAAATTGAAGAAACTTTATAAATTATAAAATTTATTGACTTTATATAAACTAAAAAAATAATATAAGAGAACTTGAGTTTAACTATAATTGTTAACATTTATAATTAAGTTGACTACATATCATTTATATTTTTATGCATAAATGAATCAAAACACACATAGTTTTCTTACCTTACCCGCCTAATGGATAACTGTCTACTTCTCATCATTGTTTGAACTCATACTGCTCGCTGATGTCGTATAAAGATTAGAGGTAGGCAAACGGGCGGGGCGGGTCAGCCCGGCCCGCCCGTTACGGGTAAACGGGCTGGAAATTCCAGCCTGGCCCGCTCATACTGAAAAAACGGGCTTGGCCCGCCCGACCCATTTTACAAAACGGGTCAGCCCGCCCGGCCCGTTTAAGCATAAAAGCCCGCTCGGCCCGCCCGTTTTCGTATTTTTATTAATTTTTTTTAATATTTTAAATCCTTGTTAATAATTTTGTTTTTATTTTTTTTATTTTTTTATTTTTAAATACTAAAACAGGCGGGCCGGTTCAACCCGCGGGCTCAAAAAACTGAGCCCGCACCGGCCCGTTTTGGAAAACGGGCGGGCCCGGCCCGCCCGTTTTTCAGCCAAGGCCCGCCGCCCGCCCGTTTTTTAACGGGCGGGCGGGCCCGTTAGCCCGTTTTGGGCGGGCAGGCCGGGCCGGGCCCGTTTGGCCCGGCCCGTATGCCTAACTCTACCAGCTAGCGTAGGGCCCATCCACGAGAGATGGCAATAGAGATAACCGCACGAACAGTTGTAGTTTTAACCACGGGACTGAAGGTATCAAAGAAGTCAAGACCCGGAATTGGAGTGAAACCATGAGCGACAAGATGGGCTTGGAGTTATTAAATAGACCCATCTAGAAGATATTTGGTCCAAAAGACTCATTAAGAGCCAACAATGTTGATACCAGGGGGCGAGGAATAAGATCTCATGTCTGATTTTTGTGTAGAGCAGCAATGTTTTCATCCATGGCAACAATCCAGGCAGGGTTCTTAGCGGCAGAGCGAAACCCATTGGGTAGTAGAAGCTAGAAGAGCTGAGAGAAAGCCAGTAGGAATCATATCCTTAATTATACGAGGTCAGAATACACCAGCCCTGAAGCGAGTGATCATGAGATAAGAACCAATAGTAGATAGGGGTGCGAGAGAAAGATTATGACGATGGAGTATCCAGTGAAGTGACAGGTAGTTCAAAAGCTGCAAAATAAAGTTCGAGAGAATGAGATGTTATGGTTAGCGATGAAGAATCAGGAGTAAGTGCTTCAGGTTTTGTAAGATCAGTTTCCGGAAAGTGAGATGATGTGGCTAGCGATGGAGGATTAAGAGGGGGAACAAGTGTTTCAGAGTGTGTATCATATGGTAAAGGATGAGCTGGGCATAGGGTGCAAGAAGTAATAGGATTTGTTGCTTGATTTGAAGATAGTTGTGTTGAGTCAGGTGAATGAGTTTTTGATGGTTCTAGGAAGGAGGAAATATCAATGTTCGAGAGGTTAGGAAGGGGTGCAATGTTGTGGAAAGGGAAACAAGTTTCATCATATCGAGCATGTCGAGTGATATAGGTACGTGATGTGGTGAGATCAAGACACCTAAATCCTTTATGCGAGGTGTTGTAACCCATGAAGACACATGGGAGACTTCTAGGAGAAAATTTATTTGAGGCATTATCACGTAAACAAGGTAAAACCCGACAATCAAATCAGTGAGTGAGCATAATTTGGAGTGGAACCATAGAGTAATTCGAAGGGAGATTTATCTGAGAGCAGTGGTGATGGTAGCCGGTTGATGATGTAGGTTGCTGTACTGAACGCATTATCCTAGTAAATGAGAGGAGTATGGGAATGAAAAATGAAGGTAAGACCCATTTCACTAATTTGACGATGCCTTGTTTTTGCTCGGCCATTTTGGATTGGAGAATAGGGCATGATATTTTATATCGAATACCATGGCTTGAAAGATGATTTTTAAAGCAATGATTTGTAAATTCAGCACCATCATCCCTTTGAAATTTTGTGAAAAAATGTTTTTTCACAAAGGCATGATAATGGAGAAATATATCAAAAAAATCGAATTTATATTTTAGTGGATAAAACCATGTGAAGCGCGAATAATCATCCACAAAAATAATATAATAACAATATCCAGTTTTAGATAAGAGGGGAGATGGACCCCAAAGGTCACAGTGAATCAAATCGAGAGGCTGAGTGCCCTTATTGTCATTTGCAACAAAATGTAAATGATGGCTTTTAGCCAATTGATAAAAAGTGCAAATATGAGTGGTTTTCAGAGATAAAATGGAAATATGTCATTAATTACTTAATAAAGACAACACAGTAGAGGAAGGGTGGCCGAGCCTAGCATGCCATGAGTTAAAGGAGCGGTGTAAAGTGCTAGCTCTTACGGATGAAACAAAGGCTGGGATGTTGCGCTCGAGTAAGTATAGACCTTCATCACATCGACCGGTAGCCACCACCTGTCATGTGTGACGATTCTGAATGATAAGGCTTTTGTCAATAAAGGTGATTGCAATGAAGAAATCTGAAGTGAGTTTACTAATGGAAAGTAAGTTTTTGGTGAGATTAGAAACAACTAAAACATCTAATAAGAGAAGAGATGAAGTAGATGAAACAGTACCAGCGTGAATAAAAGGTAAATGGGCTCCATTACCAGTAACAACAGAAGCCTTACCGGTATAGGATTTGCATGATCGAGAGTAGTCACAGAGGATGTAATATATTCAGAAGCACCAGAGTCCATGTACTAATCGGATGATGGGACTGGAAGAGAGGGAATTGATGCTTCAACAGGGAGAGGTGGCAGTCTGGAGATAGCACCTATGAGGGGATTCCGAGCATGACCCTGTAAACCATAGAGAAGATGTTGGAGTAGACATCAATATAGCAGCATGAGCAGAAGGTGAATGTGAAGGCCCGCCAGATACAAGGACCGGTCCACCAAAATTAATGGTGTGTTGCCCCAAAAATTGTTGTTCCCTATTTGGGCTAGGAATAAATTGTGGCCCACCAGAAATAACATTTGGGCTGGAAATAGGCTGTTGTCCACTAGAAAAATGTTGCAATCCACTGTTTGGTCCAGAATAAAATTGCTGACCGTCATTTGGGCCAGAGGAAGGGTGTTTCCCACAAGATATAATGTGAACTTGGAGAAATGGCCCAAAAGGATAGCCCGAACCGAAATAACTCGCTCCAGGAGGCCCGTTTGGAAAATGCTGCTGGACTGATTTTGAAATCACGTAATTCCCAATCTGCGACTGACCGTTCCCTAAAATCCATCCATTCTCCAAAAATTGAGAAATTGCGACCAAATTCGCCTAAGGATGTTGTTGTGGGAAGGTCATGGATGAGTATCGGCTTTGGCAGCTATCTGTGAAGTGTCCATATGTGCCACATATCTGACATCTTGGTCATCGGCCCCATCCACGTGGATTGAAGGACATTGGTGCTGGTGGAGTGAAGATTAGAGATGCTGACAGAGCGGGATACGATGTAGTAGAGGACGATAGCCATGAGAGCAGTGGAATAGAGAAGGCAAGTGATGTGGGTGTTTCCAAAGAAGGCTGAGGCGTTGGCGTTGCTGGTGGGATAATGGCTGTGAAGGTGACAACTGGAGGAGTAACAATGGTTTGGTGATACAGGACTTCAAATGCTTTTGCACTGGCAATGAGGTCTCGGATGGATGACAAAGGGACTTGAGATAATTGAGATCCGACGAATATAGCGAAGTCTGGTCCAACCCCTCTAATAAACCAATGAATCTAATCTAGTGAAGATACTGGGTAGCCTACACAGAGGCTCAAGAATTGATGAGCAAAGTCTCTGATTGTAATATTTTGCTTCTGCAACTGCTGCAATTCATCTCGCAAAGCTAATTCCTTGGAGGGGCTGGGGTGAAAGTATTCCTCTTCCAGTTTTTGCCAGACGTCCTTGGCGGAGATGCATTTGTTGATGACTACACCGTGGGCTTCTTCAATCAAGGATGAAATGAGTAAGGAGCATAATCTGTCATTAATATCATGCCATTTGGTATATGCAGGATTTACTTTGTTTTGATCCGTAGCATCTTCTGCAGGTGGTTCTGACAATGTGCCATCTAGATAACCAATAAGTCTGTGATGTTTGAGAAGGTGGTGGACTTGATTTCGCCAATAGAGGTAATTGGCGGAAGAGAATTTTGTGGTGACAAGATGGGTAAATTCTGTGTAGGATAGGGTGATGTTGGATGTGTTTTGGGTTGGATCTAGTGGCAACATAGCTTTGCTGTGGTGGTGAGGATAAGTATACTGAGAACAAAGGTGTAGGAGTTCAACTGATATTGAATGTAAAGAAGCTTTTGTAGAATTTGGGATTGAGTAGGAAGGTCTTATGACTAAATATGAGCAGAAAGGTTGTGAATTTGAAGGAAACAACACGTTGGAATATAGAAAGGTAGAAAGGCAAAAAGGTTGTAATACAGAGGAGTGAAGGTGCAGAAAGTCGAAGCTTGAGGAGATTAGGATCAAGAGGCTGTAAAGCCTTTGTAGAAACTCTGATACCATGACAATGTGCAGATTATAGATGCACAAAATATTGAATTTTGTTTGAATGCTTGTATGCATCGTGAGCAATTAGGAAGGAAAACTAATAGACTAATGTGTTTCCATTGGAATTGCTTGTCTTTATTCATCATACATGTCCACATATATAGATTTACAAGATAAATTCTGGAAATGATAGCTTGAGGATTTATGCTAATTTTCTTGATTCCCTTGATTTGATAATTGTAGGATTATACTCTTGAGATGGTACTATGAATATATCATGAGACCATCATAATTTAGCTATGTGAAGATTGGATGATGTGTCACCTGGTCAACATGTAATTTAGGGGCCGAAAACAAATTGAAAGGGATAAAATTATTTTATAAATAAATTGAACTTAAAGTTGTAAGAAAAAAATGTATGCACCTCCCCCACCTCCCCACTCGCAGGAGCATACACCCCCTCTCACGAAGCCAATATCTAAATTTGGGGTTTGGGTTGAGTTTGGGGTTTGGGTTTAGGTTTGGGATTGGGGTTTAGGTCGGGGTTGAAGTGAACCGCCCTGAGTTCTAAGACTACTAGGAAAAAAAAATGTATTCTGTATCATAAAATACCCCCCCCCCCCCTACTTATA
>JAOWBN010085410.1:0-20144 GCA_028565015.1 Pinguicula moranensis
AGCACCTGATCCCACCATGTAATTGCATAGTCAGTAAACTCAATAGATGCAAGTTTTACCTTCTGGCGCTCAGTATACTCATGGAATTCAAACAATTTCTCCACTTTCATCTCCCACTCCAAATAGACTTCTGGATCGTTCCTCCCTTGAAAGGTAGGTATCTTAATTTTCACGTTTCCAAGGTGATCCTCACGAGCACGTCTCGGGCAGACAATATGTCTAGCAGTATAATAAGGGGGCTGTCTCGATTGTCGTACCCTCATGTTCCCATGGTTCATTCGGGCTCCTTAGCCATGGGGTTCACGCACCTCCTCAAAGCCATCGGACCATGCATCGAACTCTTCATGATTATCATGCTTTTTATCATCGTGTTCAAGTAGATCTAGTGTCTGCCTAGCCATTGTTCGACCTCCATCATTGGGCATCTCTTTGGGGTCTATTTTGGGGGCCTGGCTTGTGGATGCTTCATTGTTCATACGGGCCTCCATTCGCGCCATACGTTCCTGAGTCTTCTCTTTCGCCATGACCAAATGCCGTAAGACAGAAATCACCTGCTCAAGATTAGCCATTGGAGGTATATCATCCTCTATTGAGTTACTCACGGACTTGTCTTTAGAGAACATGTTTTGTACCTTCAAGGAAAAAGGTTAGTAAATAAAACTCACCACTCCGTCACGTGTATGCACTCAAACACTCGTGTATCACTCAATAGGCTTTTACCCTCTCTTGAACCTCACCACTCTGCCTTTTTCTTCTCAGTATTCTCAGTACGGTTTTAGCCAACTTTAACTCAAGTCTCTTATTAAGCCAAACAACAATCGTATAACGATTGGAACTTGATTCAAGGTTCAAATTTATAGAAGGGTACCAACTTAAATGTGTGGGTCTCGATTTTGAGTATGGAAAAACTCAACTCGTGACTAAAAATTCAAACAACTCAACTGGAATAGATCTCTTGCTAATTGCAACAATTCCGACGAAGCACTATTTTGAGGGTCTCGAAATCTCTCTTTTTTCTGTTTTGAAATAAACCCCTTTGCTTCTTCTTTTGAATTGAAAAATTTTCATTCACGGTTTTTATTAACGATTTTTTTTAAATCAGCAAGGTTACAACTCTAAAATTGATGGAAAATAAACAAAAATAAAGATAAATTATCAAACAAATTTCGGCCTCAAATCTATAGATAGCTAAGCAACCTAAACGTTGAAAGATAGAAACAAAAATGTCCAAACCTGGCTCTGATACAAAATGATATGAATCCTTTCCGAACTTGTGACAAAACTCCACACCCAATTCGGTGATTCAAAAAGTCGATCAAAAGAACAATTTTGTTGTTTCTAACGCCTGAAGAACTCCTTGTGTCCAACCAACAAAAGTCACAATTTTTGTAAGGAATAAAAGACACCACAAACAACCCCCTTAAGGTATTGAATTATCAACCAAGAATCGAATGATAAGTCCCAAAACACGATGCTACTTAACTCAAAAGAGAAAAGATAAATCGAAGAAGGTTTAAAACCAAAAGAGAATACAAACTCTCATAAAACTCGAAAATTAATTATCTATTACAATGAGGGTGTTGTCCCGTTTATATAGAGGTATGGGAACGTGTTTAGACTCCTAAATATCCTTAAAAACATGTCCTAATTAATAGGAAAGAATCTAGTTTGGATAGGAAAAAAACTAGTCTAAATAAGTGCTAATTAAATAAACACCTAATCTAAAGATTTGGATAAGAAATAGTGTCTTTGGATAAGGAATGAATCCTTTTGGATAATTTTTGGGGAGAAACTTACTTATCCATTAAATCCTTGGACTTGATCTTGTTTCCACTTGTCCTTGTACTACACAAACCACAAAAAATGTACACTATTCCCTTGGGCTTGTTTCTTGGGCCATGACTTGGATTTTGGTAATAGGCCGGACCATTTGAGGTGGGCCATGGGGCCCACTAAGCATAAATGGGTCGAGGTCTCCTCTAGGCCAAGCTTCTTGGTTCATCAAGTTCAGACTCCATGCTCGTCTAGGACTCCTTCTTAGATTAGGACTCCTTGGTGGATTAGGACTCCTAGGTGAATTAAGACTCCTTATTGAAATGGGATTCCTTTTTGAGTTAGAACTCCTTGTCGAGCTAGGACTCCCTCCAGGGTTAGGACTCCTTGTTGAGTTAGGACTCCCTATGGTTTTAGGACTCCTTGTTAGATTAGGACTCCTTGTTTGATTAGAAATCCTTGTTGAGCTAGGACTCTCTCAGGGGTTAGGATTCTTACGGGGATTAGGACTCTTTTGGATTAGCCATGCTACCCACAAAATGTGTCTTGGGCCTTGAACACCTCGAATATCTTCATCAGCCACGTTCAAAGATCTGATCATCTTATAACTCGTACCTAGATTCACTTCACAGGGAACCTTTCCTTCCTTATGTACAACCAAACCCAATCCCCGGGTTAGAAAGTAACCTTCTTGCGGGCTTTGTTGGCTTGCTTGACAACTGGTGCCATCCTCTTCTCGATATTTTCCCTTGATTTCTCATGTATCGTTTTCATAAACTCAGTCTTCTTCTTTCCATCTAAATTCAATCTTTCACTCAAAGGTAAAAGAGTGAAAGATTGAAACCATAAACAAGTTCAAAATGCGACTATTGTGTTGTAGAATGAATACCTCTATTATAGGCAAATTCAACACGTGGTTGACATTTTTTTCCAAGTTTTCAAGTTTTTAGAGATTAAAGCACATAAAAATGTTTCTAGAGTTCTATTGACAACTTCACTTTGTCCATCATTATGGGGATGACAAGTAGTAGATAATAACAATTTCGTCCCTAACTTAGACCACAAAGTTGTTTAAAAAGTAATTCAAGAATTTGGCATCACTATTATATACAATTGTCTTGGGTATTCCATGCAATATAACAATCTCTCTAAAGAACAAATCAGCAACATGAGAAGCATCATCAGTTTTGTGGCAAGGTATAAAATGAGCCATTTTCAAAAAACCTATCCACAATAACAAAAATAGAATCCATACCCTTCTTAGACCTTGGTAACCCCATCACAAAGTCCATTGAAATATAAATCCATGGATCATGGGGAATAGGTAAAGGGATGTACAATCAATGGGGGTTCAATCTAGATTTAGCTAATTTACAAGTTACACATCCATCACATACACGAATAACATCATGTTTCAAGTTAGGCTAACAAAAGTGATCTTGCATAGAACCATAAGTCTTAATAATTCCAAAATAAACCATCAATCCCGCACCATGAGCTTTTTTAACAAGAAGCTCTTGAGTAGAACACATAGGTATGCATAATCTATGTTCACGAAAAAGAAACCCATCATGCCTATAGAAATTCTCAAAACCAACCTTTCCACACATCATGTAAACCATTCCAAAATCATGATCATGCTCATACAAATCCTTAATGTATTCAAAACCAAGTAATTTAGTTTCTAACATGGAAATAAGAGCATACCTGTGATAAAGGACATCAACAACCACATTCTCTTTACCTTGTTTGTACTTGATCACATAGGGGAAAGTTTCTACGAACTTGAACCACTGGCATGTCTCTTGTTAAGCTTTTGTTGGCCTTTGAGGTGCTTCAAATATTCATGGTCCGTGTGGATCACGAATTCTTTAGGCCATAGGTAGTGCTGCCAATTCTCCAATGCTCTAACCAATGCATACATCTTTGTGTCATAAGTTGGGTAGTTCAAGGTAGCTCGACTGAACTTTTCACTAAAGTATGCTATGGGACATCCTTCTTGCATTAATACAGCACCAATACCTACACTAGAAGCATGACATTCAATCTCAAAAAATTTAGCAAAATTAGGCAAATAAAGTAAAGGAGCTTGCGATAACTTCCCCTTTATAAGCTCGAATGCCTTGTCTTGCTCATCCCCCCACTTAAAGGGCACAATTTTCTTGATCATTGCCATAAGGGGCACTGTCAAACTGCTAAAATCGTGCACGAATCGTTGATAAAAGCTTGCTATGCCGTGAAAACTCCTTACCTGCCTCACGATTTTGGGTGTTGGCCATTCCTTGATTGCCTTTACCGTTTCTTCATCCATTTCAATGCCATTCTTACTAACAACAAAACCAAGAAACACAAGCTTGCTCATGCCAAAAATGCACTTCTTAAGGTTAGCATAAAGCTTCTCCTTTCAAAGAACTTCTAACACATGCCTAATATGCACATCTATATGTTTTGTTAGTATATCATTAAAATAAACAACCACAAATTTACCAGGAAAGGCTAGTAAAACATGATTCATAAGTCTCATGAATGTGTTAGGGACATCAATCAATCCAAAAGGTATAACTAACCATTCATACAATCCATACTTAGTCTTAAAAGCACATTTCCACTCAGCACCTTCTCTCATGCGTATTTGATGATAACCACTTCTTAAATCAATCTTAGAAAACATACATGATCCATGAAATTCATCAATCCTATCATCTAATATTGGTATATAGAATGGCGATACTTTACCATGATGTTGTTTTTGGCTCTACAGTCAGTGCACATCCTCCAAGTCCCATCCTTCTTCGACACAAGTAGTACGGGCACAACACATAGACTCATACTCTTACGAGCGTGTCCCTTAGCTAGTAGCTCGTCAACATTACTCTACAAATTCTTAGTCTTATCAGGGTTACTTCTGTATGCGAGTTTGTTTGGGCTCTCGGTTAGAATTTCTTCATGTTAGTACCTTGGTTAACCTCAGCTTTGCTAATTACTAAATTGGTTTCGTTGGAACCCATATTGGACTTAGCATTTGATGCTGCGGAATAAACCAATTTAAAAATTGGATAACATGCTCTATAGGGCATGAGTTCTAGTATCATAAGTGTTTCCTCATAAGAACATCCACGAATTTGATCAATTACTCTCCTTGCTTTGTCAGCAGATATATGAATCATATTATAACATTTTGAGAATTTTTTTTATATTTATTTCTAACGTAGCTCCAGACACAAAGTCTATATGATGTTCAATACTGCCTCGAATTGGTGGTAAGCCATAGGGTAGCTCATCGGGCATTATGTCTTCAAATTCATGCAAATGAGAGATAATTTTGCTTGGTATAGCACTACCTAGTTTGTTAGTAGTGATTAGGCTTCCTTGTACAAAAGCACAATTATAGAAGTAAGAGAATTTAAAGCACTCTTGATCTCACTCTTTCGGGCCAAATAATATTTTTTTCTCATTATGTTTTTCCTCTATTTTTTCACTCTTTATTTTTTTTTTCTCATGACCTCTTTTCCTTTTTTCTTTTCTCTCTCTTCTTTTCCTCTCAATTCTCTAAATTTATATTGGTCCTCATTGACCTGTTTGGGAGGTAAAGGTACAAGTACAATATTTCTACCACTTTGAATAAAAGAATATCTATTTGTGTGCCCATCATGTGTTACTTTGTGATCAAATTGCCATGGTCGACCAAGTAGTACGTGACATGCATCCATGGGCACTACATCACAAAGGACCTGATCTTTGTACTTCCAATCTTCAAATTAACCATTACTTGCTTCGCCACGTTCATCTCTCCACTATCATTCAACCATTGAAGGCTATATGGCTTAGGTGTTTGAAGGTTTGCAAGTTGATATTTTGTACCGAGTAAGTTCTAGCCACATTTGTACAACCTCCTCCATCTATGATCAAACTACAAACCTTATTATCAACAAAACAGCAAGTATGAAAAAGGTTCTCATGCCATGTTTGTTTATATTCTTCCTTGATTTGCATGCTCAATGCTCTCTTGATCACTGACAGTTCCCCAACGACTACCTCAGCCTCATCATGATCAGAACCATGATCACACGATCCATACTCACTAGTCTCATCATCGGATGAAATCACTCCATCTCCCTTGAGTAGCATGACTCGTTGGTTTGGGCACTGGCTCGCAATATGACCCAAACCTTGACACTTGAAACATTTAACATCATGATGTCTCAATGTAGAGGGTTTAGAAGTACCTTGTTTAGCCACAGGTTTTACATTAGTCCTCTTTGAAGGCTCAGAACTAGACTTGAGATTCGGCTTCCATGATGAATAGGGTTCAAACTTGAGCTCATCTTTCGTACAATCTTTCATGTAAGCTGCTTTTCTACTTTGATGGTTTGGTAGAGCATACATCAACTATCTCTCTATTCAATCCCTGATGGAAACGTGCCATAGTAGCCTTACGATGTCCCTGAATGTTGCCTCTGATCAAGAGTAACTTTATCTCCTTGTAAAACTCCTAAATACTTTTAGAACCTTGCACCAACCAACGTAACTTTTGATGGATCTCACGGTAAAAGTGGCTAGGAACAAAACTTCTCCTCAAGATTCTTTTCATCTCCTACCAATCCTCTTGTTGTGGTTCTCCATAGCAAATCCTATTATTTAGAACCTGATCTCACCATGTAATAGCATAGTCAATAAACTCAATAGATGTGAGTTTTAACTTTTGGCGCTCAGTATAGTCATGGAATTTGATGGGACAAATCCAATCACAAAACCCGACCCCAAAAGAAAACCAACCTTACCCAAAATATAAAGCCCATACCTACTAGAAATCAGACTAATTAAATCCAGTCCAATAAATAAAAAATACCACACCCGATTAAAAGACCCGACCCGCCAAATTTTTTCTACAAAACAATAAATACACATGCAAAGATGACTTGTCCCATGAGGTGTATTCACCTAAGAAGAAATATCCTCTCCAAGTGATACATACCCCCAAAAACCCTCTATAAAATAACCCCTTTGATAACTTACAAGAGGAGGATTTTTTGGGGAAAAGAATTCAGATTCTTATTGATAGTAGATTTTCTCAACAAATATTACAGCTCCTTACGTGAGATGGGAAAATTTGTGAGACATTGGAAGTTTCTTCTTGAATTACTTGAAACTCTTGAGTTGTATTGGTTTCTTTTAATATAAATAAAAAACAACTTCATCATTTGCCGCCGTCTGTGGTAACCGACACAAAACGTTGTGAAAGGAAACATGGAGCCGAGCAAAAACAAACCCCAACCACAAAAAATTGCACAATCGACGATTCCACATCCCACCTCACATGTCAGCAAAATATTTCCAACACAGATCCAACCAATTTAGCATCCGATCTCAGGAATGAATTTCAAAGTTAGATTCGGGAATTGATCTTCCATCTCAGCACCCGAGGGATGTAGCCCCCATTACACGTGGATTTAGCATCACAAATGTGTGTAACCATGGGAAAAGCCTTTTTCAAAACAATTCAACAAGAAACAGTAGCTTTGGCAACAACAATACTAGATCGATTGCCCAAATACTCTAGAGAGACAAACGTGCGAGAACACCTGAAGTACTTTACGCTATATATGGAAATGACATCCATGTCAAAAGCCGGTGCTTGTAGAGTCTTTATCTTAACCTCGGCAGGAGCTGCTCAAAACTGGTTCCTTTCACTTCTTGAAGAATTAATATGAAACTTCAAGGAACTAACGTCCCAATTCTCTCAAGCTTTTGAGACACAATAGTGAGTTGATCGAGCACCAGTACACTTATTTTGCAAAAGTATTAGAAAAAGTCACATGAACCTCTCTGAGATTATATTTATTCATTCAATCGAGCATGCACAAAAAATTCGGGTGTACCTCTCAACATGAGAGTTAATGCCCTGATTCATGGACTACAATATGGCCCCCTTGTAGTAGCTTTGATGGACGATTTCCCAACCACCCACGGGAGGCTAAGATATTTGCGAAAATACATCCGCCAATAAGAAATGGGAGGATGCCCACCTACTGAACGAGACTCCAACGAAGCCCGAACGTCTAGGAAGCATTGGCACCTTGAGGAAAACACAAGGAATAAAAAACATCAAAATACAACGAGAAAAGTTGACAACGAGAAGCAAAAGTATGTGGAGTACCACACCTTCCGTATATCACGAACAAATATTCTGAGGGCCATCAAACATTCAGGTCTCCTCATCACACCCCAAGAAATGAAGCCTGGGAACCACAGAAAAATATCTTCCCACTAATGTCAATTTATCAAAGATAAAGGACACATCACTGAAGATTGCCAACATTTAAAAAAACAATTGGAATGATTAGCCTAGGAAGGCCTCCTAGTCGAATGGATACTCCATACTCCATACTCTAAAATCCAATCTAGTATGGACACAAGCTAGGAAAATGATGACCCAAAAGGAAAGAAACTTTGCATCATTATGATCATCAGAGACGCAACAAATGAAACAAACTGTGCCGAAAAAGAGAGCAACGAAGATTTCAACAAGTAGCATATGCCCGATCAGATCCCCTTGAACCTCTCATCCAATTCAGCAATAAAGACGTCCAAACCAATGAACCACATTGCCATCCTTTGGTGATCACAACAGAAATTGGTGGATGAATAGTTGACAGAATCTTTGTGGACCAGGGAAGCGCCTCTGATATTTTATACTTAGATGTTTTCCAATGAATGGGGTTGGATATTGCCACCACTCGCCCACTCCCACTACTCTACGAGGATTTGGAGGAGCCGAGGTCAACGCCTTCGGATCGATCAAGTTTCCTACTTCTTTCAGTGATGAGATACGATAAAAAACTATCCCTGTTACCTACCTGATCATCGAAACCCCTTTCTCATATAACGTCATATTGGGATGACCTATCCAACTCAAGGCCGTTGCCTCAACTTATCATATGCTGATGAAGTTCACAACAAAACACGGAGTGGGACAAGTCTAAGTCAATATATGAGTTGCCAGGATCTGCTACATCATATCTACCACAAAGAAATACCTACCTACAAAGAGGCCAGCACCAACCACTAATCCTGAACCAACCACTAATCCTGAGAAAATTTTGGAAAAACATTCCAGATCCTGGAACTTGGGCACGTGACACCACCCGAATTCAAAGAAGTCTGCCTCCGGGGAGATGACCAAAAATGAGTTGAACGCATTGGCACGGAACTAGACCCCGACCTTGAAGAAAGCCTAGTCCATTGCATGAAAAGCCATGCTGATATATTCGCATGGAACCCCTCCGATTTCCCGGGGATAAGCCCTAGTATTGAAGTTCACCGTTTAAACATCACCGTTGGAACGAAGCCCGTACAACAAAAGAAATGACTCTTTGTGGCCAAAAGAAACCAAATCATAAAAGAAGAAGTTCAAAAACTCCTTACAGACGTATATGTGGAGAAAATTCAATATTCGGAATGGCTTTTCAATGTGGTGGTTGTCCCATAACCTAAGAAGAAATGGAGACTGTGCGTCAACCTCATAGATCTGAACAAGCATTGTGCAAAGGACTCCTATCCTTTGCCACCTATTGATTAAATCGTCGACTCCACCGCTGGTTGGACACTACTGAGTATGATACACGTATTCCAAGGATATCATCAAATATTTCTATCACCCGAAGCCCGACTAAAATTGACCTTTATCACAAATGAAGGTATCTACTATTATAAGGTGATGCACTTCGGACTCAAAATGCTGGGGCCACCTATTAGAGGATGACCAACAAGATTTTCAAACACAACTAGGTCGAATCATGGAAGCATATGTCGATGACATGCTCGTAAAGAACAAAATGGCAGATGGACACATAGCTGACCTAACGGAAGCCTTTAAAGTTCTATGCCAATACCAACTAAAGATCAACCCCTCCAAATGCACCTTTGGAGTCTGAAGCGGGAAATTTTTAGGCTACATGGTATCGGGAAGAGAGATTGAGGCCAATCCCGACAAAGTAGCATCAGCTCTACAAAATATGACTCCACCACGTTCCCTAAAAGAAGTCCAATCTCTCGCAGGAAAAATGGCATCCCTTGGCCGATTTATCTCTCACCTCGGAGATAGTGGATTACCATTCTTCAAGGCAATTCGAAAGGGAAGAAACTTTGAATGGATACCCAAATGCGATCGAGCATTTCAGGAGTTAAAAAAATACTTGAAATCCCTACAAGTGCTCGTGGCCCCATGACCCTAAGAGGACCTATTTGTTTATCTTGCCATAACCGAAGAAGCATTGAGTGCCATACTAGCACGTAAAGAAAGAAATCTATACAAACCCATTTACTGTGTGAGCAAAACACTCCATGGAGCCGAGATAAAATAAATGGAAATAGAGAAGCTCGCTCTCGCTCGAGTAATAGAAACTAAAAGACTCCTTCCCTACTTTAAGTCACACCCCCTCATCGTCCTTACCAAACTACCAATGAGGCGAATTCTCTTCAAACTCGACACCAAAAGGAGATTAGTAAATGGGTTGTGGAGCTCAGCGAGTACGACATCACTTACAAGTCACGAACCTCACAAAAATCCCAGTTACTTACATACTTCATCGCCGAAACCACCAGAACCCCTGTAAAGGATACGACGCTCCATGTGGACGGATCATCCACCCCGCGACATGGGGGCGCAAGAATCGTACTAAAGGAAGACAATGGAAAATCATAAAGATAGTTGTGCACCTAGACTTGTTACCAATAATACCGCTGAATAAGAATCCCTAATATTGGGTCTCGAGATTGCCGCCCAACAGGGGGTCAAAAACCTCATCGCCCACAGTGGCTCCCAACTCGTCTGTGAGAAATATCAGGGAGTGTTCGAGAGTTGCAAAGAAATACCGGACAAGAACCTGAAAAAGCTTAGGAATCTGGCCTATACCTTTTCAAGCTTTGAACTTCGGCAGATGCCACGCACAAAGAATATCAATGCCGACACCCTCTCTCGATTTGCATCTCACATGGATACACGAGATGGGCAAACGATACAAATACTTATATGAAGGGAACCCACAGTTGAACTACCAATTTGGCCAGAAAAAGAAACTATCCTAACACTTGACCCGGCTGACCAGGCAACCACCATAATCAGATACTTGAAGGAAGGGACACTGCCCACAGACAAATCAAAGGCAAGAAAAATACGAATCTGAGCCTCCATATTTACCCTTCTAGAAGGAAAACTATACAAACTGAGTTTTGAAGGACCATTCCTTTTGTGTATCACACATCCTCAGACACGAACTCTATTAGAAGAAATGCACGATGGCGAAGGTATTAGCCATATTGGAGGAAGAGCCTTAGTCAGAAAAATTCATCTACACGGCTTCTATTGGCTGTCTATGATTTGAGATGCAATGGATTACGTACGCTGATGCAAAAAATGTCAGCGGCATGAAAACTGGACACCTTACGCAACAACTCCTATGGCAGGAGTACCAACAACTTGCCCTTTCGATACATTGGGGATATATATTATTGGTCCACTTCCTCCAACTTTCGGTCAGAGATACTTCATTATTATAGCTACAGAATACTTCACGAAATGGGCAGAAGCCGAAGCAGAAGCCAAGGTAATAGAAAAAGATAATATCTCTTTCTTACGGCAAAACATAGTGCGTCGATTTGGAGTGCTACGGATCCTCATTTTTGACAATGGACCATAATTTTGAGGCACAAAAATAGCCAACTGGGGTGCTACCCTACAAATTCAACAAAGATTCACGTCCTCTTATCACCCCCAGTCTAGCGGACAGGTCGAAGCACTCAATAGGATCATCTAGCTTGGTTTAAAAAAGAAAATCCAGAACCGCAAGTGTAGTTGGACCGACGAATTTCTAGGAATCCTATGGTCTTATCGAACCACTATTACCACCTTCATAGGAAATACCCCGTTCGCTTAAGCTTATGGATCTGAAGCCGTGTGAGTTGCAGACATAGATTTTGGAGCATACAGAGTTATTTTCTACAACCCTATAGAGAACGAGAAGAGTCAATTGAGAGACTTGGAACTCCTTGACTCAGAAAGGCAGCCTACGACCAATTATCAAAACATTATAGCTCGAGGAAGAAAGATATCCAAACCAAAAAAAAGGAACCCTAAGAAGGTGACCTCATCTTAAAGAGGGTCCTATTACCCGACCACCAGGGAAAGTTACAACGCACCTAGGAAGAACCTTACCAACTACTCAAAAAACACAAGAATGGAGCTTGCTAATTAGGAACTACTCAAGGAAGGCTCCTGCCTCTATCGTCAAGAAAATATCAAGAGATTCTACATAAATCAATGAGACGATGTAAATAAAGCACAGTTTATAAAGATTCGATCCACCTTCTTTTAATATACAAAAACATTCACACTCTTAAGTGGAACCGAGACAATCGCGCTCTTAAGCGGAACCATCACGAATAAACGTTCACGCTCTTAAGTGGAATCGAGACATTAATGCTCTTAAGTAGAACCGTCACAAAGAAAATATTCACACTCTTAAGCGGAACCAAAACGTTCACGCTCTTAAGCAGAACCGTCATGAAAAAACGTTCACGCTCTTAAGCAAAATCGAAATGTTCACGCTCTTCAGTGGAACTGAGAAGTTCATGCTCTTAAACAGAACCAAGACATTCACGCTCTTATGCAGAACCATCATGAAGGGACGTTCATGTTCTTAAGAGAAACCGCCACGATAAAAGAATGTTATCTCAGAATTTCCTCCGCCACTTACCCGGTGAACAAAATCCTTGCAAACATCCTTCGAAACTATTTGCTCTTCCGAAAAAATCAACAAGAATGAAAAAACCATTACTTCCCATCAAATGTGATGATCATTCCCCAGTCCCTAATAACAAAATTACCCGACTATTTCTAAATCACTCCTTAAAAATTGAAAAACTCGAAACGCAACCCTCACCTTGCAAACTCATTATACACACTTTTAAATTTTGTCAGATTCACATAACTTCCAAAAATGGCAAAATTAGGAAAATCCCTTTCTTCAAAAACATTTTTCACATTATCTTCAGTTGGCATATGGCATATTATATTTTGTGGTCATCTTTATCTCTTTAAATCTCCCTGGCACCACCCAGAAGTGCAACGAGAAGAATGAAACCCCATCAAATTCACATACAGAGCAAACTGGCTACAATTTTCCTCGGATGATTACCATAAAAAAAATCAAAATTTATACCACAAACCATCGAACCCAAAAAATACAGTACAAAAAATCAGAGGTAAAAACCTGATTACATTGTCAAGACTCCAAAAGAATTTCAAAAAATAGGCAACCATTTCTAAAGAACAAAACAATAAACTAAATCATCTACTCCAAACTAACAGGGAACGAAGAAGAGAAACCCACAAACAAACATCACATGAAAGAATGACGAAAAAGCAAGGTATCTATAAACAAAATCCAAACACAAATCCTAAGAGCTTCATACACTAAAACCACAGCACATAGCCGAAGGTGCCCCGGTGCCCCAAAACAGGAAAAAGAGACCCCTATGAAAACAAGCTACCAGAGTACTATAAAGCCGAGGAAGAGGAATTGGAAAAACAACTTCCAACCTAGATTACACAATATAAAGAAACAACAGACTGCTCACACTAAATCAGGTGTGAAAATTCATCAAACACAGGAGAAGACTCTTGGATCAAATCGTCTAGAGACCATGTTAAGGTTGCCACCGCTGCACGGACAGCCACTGCATGCCGAAAAGAAGATGGTCCTAAAAATCATTTAACGTACATCTCACCAATACCCCGTTGCAAGGGATGTTTGGATGAAGACCCAAAGATCTGAGAGTGCGCAAAATACGGGGTCATTATCGCAATCAACGGTTCTAGCCGGCTAATTTATTGAGCCAACACAAAATAAAAATGTTCCAATTGACGCATACTGGTCGTCGTGGTCTCCACTCTTCCTAGATGATGAGCCATACTCTCCGACAGATGAGAACTGTTGCTTACTCAGATCGAGAGTTCTAAAATGCAACCAAAAGTTTTGAACCCAACTGCGTGCCTCTTACTTACAGTGCTTCCTCAGATAAGAATATTCCATCTCCCGGGAACCGACATGATCTCAATCACTGTTATGCCACACATAAGAAGGTTCCCCGACCATTGCTCCAGACCATCCCAATGCCACCATCGGCCTTGATTCGTGACCTTCAATTGGCACTTGAAAATAGCCGTAGGTGAAAGAATGATCGCCCAAAACAAATTCCTGAGGAAAAACGAAGGTACCTAGAAGAAAAATCAAAAACATCAAGTGAAGTAAGAAAAAAGAAAACCATCGTAAAACAACAAACAAAAATTATACCATGCATGCCCATTTTCTCTACAGAAGTGAAGCACATAAGAAAAAACATTCCTTCAAGGCAATATAAAGCCAATAGAATGTATAGAGACACGAATAAATGCATGTCATCTCCGCCGCATGGATGAGGACCAATAGGGCAAAGAGAACGGTCAATTTTCTTCTATAGGAAAATTGAATGGGAAAGGGGGTGATGATGGGACAAATCCAATCCCCAAACCTAACCCCAAAATAAAACCAACCCAACCCGAAAAATAAAGCCCATCCCTACTAGAAATCAAACTAATTAAACCCAATACAATAAATAAAAAAATGCCACACCCAATTTAAAGACCCGGCCCACCAAAAATTGTCTCCCAAACAATAAATACACATGCAAAGATGAGGTGTCCCATGAGATGTCTTCACCTAAGAAGAGATATCCTCTGCAAGTTACACATACCCCAAAAATCCCTCTATAAAATAACCCCTTTGATAAAGTACAAGAGGAGGATATTTTTTGGAAAAGAATTGGGACTCTTATTGATTGTAGATTTACTCACGTGAGATAGGAAAATTTGTGAGATAGGAAAATTTGTGAGATCTTCGAAGTTTCTTCTTGAATCTCTTGAGTTGTGTCAGTTTCTTTTAATATAAATAAAAATTAGCTTCATCAGAATTCAAACATTTTCTTCACTTTTATCCCCCCTCCAAATATGCCTCTGGATCATTTCTCCCTTGGAAGGTAGATATCTTGATTTTCACGTTTCCAAGTTGATCCTTACGAGCATGTCTCGGGCAGCCACTATCTCGAGCAGCCTGATACGGGGGTTGTCTTGGTTATTTCACTTTCATATGGCCACGGTTTGCTCGAGCTCCTCGACCAAGGGGATCATAATGATCATCAACTCCGGCGGATCATGTATCAAACTCATCGCCGTCATTCTTAAATTATTCCTCTTACTAAGGTGGCTCTTGTGGTTGGTTGGACACGGCTTTACCTATATCAAGTGGCGTATCCTTTGGGGTTTGGCTAATGGATGCCTAAATTGTCATGCGGGCCTCCATTCGTGCTAAATGTTTTTGATAACTAGCATTCACCACGGTCATTCATTGTAAGACTTGTATCAACTGCTCAAGAGTAGCTATTGGAGGGGCTTCTTCGTTCATGGAGTTTGACACGGATTTGTCCTTTAGAGACATGTTCGTACCTGCACAAGAAAATGATTAGTAAAGAAAACTCACCACTCCCTCACGTGTATGCACTCAAAAGATATACGCTCTGTGTATCTCTCAAATCGGTTTTTATCCTTTCTTGAATCTCACCACTCTGCCTTTTACCTCTTAATTATTCTCAGTATGGTTTTAGCCAATTTCAACTCAAGTTTCTTATCAAGTCAAACAACAATCAATAAAGATTGGAACTTGATTCAAGGTTGGGAATTGTAGAGGGTACCAAACTTGAATAAATGGGTCTAGATTTTGAGTATAGATAGACTCAACTCGTGACTGAAATTTTGAACAAACAGAATCAAGCAACTCAACTGGAATAGATCTGTTGCTAATTGCAACAACTTTCGATGAAGTACAATTTTAGGCCTTGAAATCTTAATTTTTTTAAAAGGCCTTGCTTCAGCTTTTGAATTGAAATACTTTTTTTTTTAAATCAGCAAGGTTACAACTCGAAAATTGAAGAACAATACGAAAGTAAAAGATAAACAACCAAACAATTTTTGGCCTCAAAGCTATAGATAGCTAAGCAACCTGAACGTTGAAAGATAGGTGAAAAAATCCAAAACCTAGCTCTGATACCTAATTATATGAATCCTTGTCGAACTTGTGAAAAAACTCCATAACTATTTCGATATTTAAAGAAAAGACCAATGACAAATTTGTTGTTTCTAACGCCTGAAAATGACATTGTGTCCAACCAACGAAAGTCATGATTTTTGTAAGATCAAGAATGCCACACAAGACCCCTTGAAGGTAACAGATTGTACCAACTAAGAATCGAATGATAAATCGTAAAACTGATGTCACTTATCTCAAAAAGAAAAAGACAAATCGAAGAAGATTTAAAACCAAAAGAGAATACTACTCTCATAAAACTTAAGAAAAAACTAGAATATGTAATGTGTTGAGTTCGTCCACCTTATATAGCAAAGGGAAAGATTTTCCTCATCTAAGAACGTCTCTAATTAGTTAAACAAGAATAAAAAAATAACCTAATCTAGATAAGTGTAAAGTAGGAAATTAACTAATCTAGATAGGAGAGATAAGAAAGATGCTAGATAAAATTAAGCCTTATAAGGCAATTCCCGTATCCCCTTTGATCTTGTCTCTTCAAGACCAAGTCATGTTCACACTATGTCTCCTTATCCATCACATGTACCATGAGTGTTGGCAATTTGTTGGGCGCCGTCTTCCATTATTGGGCCGTGACTTTGGGCTTCATGTTAGGCCATGATTTGGATTATGTTAATGGGTCGGGCTTTGTCAAATGAACTGTGGGGCCCACTTAGGATACATGGTACGTGGGGTCTATCTTTGTCTTCTCGAGCCCAAGCTTCTTGGATAATCAAGTTTAAATCCTTCTCAAACTTCTTGGCCCTTAGATGTGTGATTGGACCATTGGGTAGCCTTAATGGATCACGCCTCTTAACTTCCTTCTCTCCATCTTTGGGTTCTTCAATGGGCTTCACATGGACGACCCCTTCACTTCATGAATTGGGTGCAACTAAGGTTGCATTAGAATTAACATATCCTCTGAGCAACTTCAATCTAAAGCCTCGCTGTTGCACTTCTAGATAGATATCTTACCTACAAAGTAACTTGGTGTTCCCCTAGGTGCAAACCCCTTGAGACTAGCAACTTGGGAATCGATTATCAATACAGTTAAGAAAAGGCTGGCTAGATGGGAGAACAATTACCTATCATATGGAGGCAAAATAGTCTTGATCAAAAGTGTCCTAATCCATCTCCCAGCCTACTATATGTCTCTCTACAAAGCTCCAGTCAAGATTATAGCAAATTTAAAAATTATGTCTCCATATAGAAAACCCTTGCATGAATAGTAATCTCATTTTGTCGGGATCTAGGGATTAAACTCGAACTTTCAGTTGATACAGCTAAACACCGATAACCATCCTCTCCCCAGGGAAGCTAGGAGCTCCTGGCGAGAACCGTTGTGAGTGAGAGACTGAGTGAAAGGCGGAGGTAGGCCAGGGTAGCTTTCATCGTGTAGATACGAGGTAGTTCAATCCAGAATGAGTTTTTAGTGGTTTACACCACAGCATCAAGCAAAAAGGATGAGACGAGCAGCGATAAGGGCGAGTAAGGAACACATCCTGCCATCCCCAAGAAGTTCTCAAGTTGTCCGCAGAGGATTAGCTTACGCTACGGTGCTTGGGTACCAGAACCCAATATTGGTCCATCAGAGGTCGGGAGTTAGGATAGGAAAGGATGAACCAAGGACGGGTAAAACCATCTTTATTTCGAACTTTCCACCCAGCTGCTCAACGAATATGTTAGAGTCCCTTATCAGGTAGTTGGGGGACATAAGGGCGCTGAAGGTGGCTAGGAAACTGGGAAAGAATGGTCGAACCTTTGGGTTTGTGGAATTAGGAGTATTAACGAATGTGATGGAATGGTTATTTAACCTTAACAATTTGTGGTTGGGAATGTTCAAGTTGCAGGCGAATTTAGCCAGGTTTCAGACAAAGATGAAGGGAGGACAGAAGGAAGCTTTGAATTACTGGAAACCGGTTATGCAGTCGAAGTTGAAAAAGCTGGATATCATGCCAGTTAACAAGATGTTGGAAGGGGAAACGTCAAAAGCTCCACGGTTGTATCAGAATCAACCAGTGCTACAACCGAAGCAACCTCAGATGTTAAGGCTAAAAATAGGGGATAGAGTTCCTCACTGGCTTAAGTTTAGTTGTGTTGGAGTTCTAAGAATTAAGGATGTATAGAGAAGATTAGTGTTGGCTCTCAGGTCAGCTAGGTATCTTAATTCTACTGTAAGTCCGTTGGGAGATGGAAAAGTATTAGTATGGGAAGAGACAAAATAGGACTTGCGAGCTCTATTGGCAAATAAGTCATGGTGGTCTAATTGTCTTACAGATCTAAGCATCTGGTCAAGAAAGGATGCACGGCAAGGTGGTAATAAGAGGTTGTGTTGGGTGAAGATATTCGGGCTGCCATTGCAATGTTGGGAGCAAACAATACTGGAACAGGTTGGCAGAAAGGTGAGGAATTTAATTAGAATTGATGAGGTTACACTTAAATCATAGATACCTTGAAGTAGCACAGATGTTAGTAGAGGTGGACATTGGGATAAGGGTACAACCAACTATTGTGGTAGAAATTGACAACACCCCCATACTCTACATATAATTGAAATCCCAGAGGGGAGGTTTATAGAGTGGCTATGGCAAGAACTTGACATGAATATGTTAGGGTCCGTTTGGTAGCCGGTTTACGGAGGGTTTATTGCGGTTTTGGATGCGTAAACCGACTTTAACCGTAATTGACCCCCGTTTGGTGCCCCGCTATTTTTTTGCCCTGCCCGGGGGTTTACTTGTCGGGCAGGGTTTATTCCGGTCAGTGGCAGCATTTTAAACCCTGCAATTTTGGAGGGTTCGGCCAAACCTCGTTCGACCGGCGTAATTTTCCCCATAGTGAATGACCACTTTACCCTCGCAATGCCACAATATTACAATTTTGTCACGTATATAATACAAATCACTGTCGAGGGCATTGACCAAAATTTCCCCCAAATTCTGCAGTTCGAAACACGAACCCTAGCCTTCTCCAAATCTGGATCCGCGCAGAGGCTGAGATTTCCCCAAATTCAACCATTCGCATCACAAACCCTAGTCGCGGCCTTCTCCAACTCCGGCCTCGCGTAGCATAAGATTTCGCAACCTGCTTCGCCTCGTCAGGTAGGTTTCGATTACGGCGTACCTTCTCGTCATCGACTGTGTCCGCTGAAACTTGGTTTTTTCTGCAGGTTCGACGTCATCGGTTCAGTGCGCGACGATTAACAGTGGGCTCCTCGTACCGGGTGAATTCTCCTTCCATCACCTCGTTCTACTTGTTATGTTTGCACCGAAGTATTATAAATTTCCTGCGGGTAATGTGGAAGTCTGATACCTAAATTTGCTAATCTTGCTGGACGCCCTCTGTATGTATTTTGTGTGCACAACTTGAGCGATGGAACTTGTAGCTGGTGAAAAAAATGTTCAGATAATAGCTACAGTTTAAATTTTTCATATTGTAGCTAGGAATGTAGCTACAGTTTCTGTTTTGCTAACTGCTGTATAGTGTAACTGTTGGCTATGCGTGGAGTTTTGCTGTATGTTGTGTACTTTAATCCGTGTTATCAACTGCTTGTGTTGTATTCAGCGTGTTTACGTTTTTTCTGATCCGTATTTCTTGTTGGCCGCGTAACCAATATGTGCAGCTACATTCACGATGACTGAAACTATGCAACTAGGATGCTATTTCCTGTGTTTCGCAACTGTTGTTCTTCGTTTCATGAGCATATTCATTGAGGCGGCAGAACTGAATAATCTTCAGTTCAGTCAGACACGCTTGCGCAAGCGCAAGCGTGACAGAAATGCTGCACCGAAGTATTTAATACTAGATAAAATTTCTGAAAGATTGTCGTTCATAGAGCGTATTACACAAGATTCAAACAGGGAATGTTTTAGAAATCTGAGGATGTCTCGACCCGCATTTAAGGAGTTATGCAGACTCCTGCGCTGTAGATGTGGTCTGACAGATGACAGATATGTCTCTGTGGATGAGAAGGTGGCTATCTTCCTTCGCACCCTCGCCCATCATCAGAAGAACAGGGTCCTGCAATCTGATTTTCAGCGGAGTGGGCACACAATTAGCCAGGTTTTTCACCAAGTACTTAAATGCGTTCTCAAGATGCATTCTATACTACTTGCGAAACCGGTACCCGTTGGCGAGAGCAACACCGATAAAAGATGGAAGTGGTTCCAAGTAAGTTTAATCAAACCTCATTTGACATTC
>JAOWBN010085520.1:0-20138 GCA_028565015.1 Pinguicula moranensis
TTTCTTTATATTATGTATAAACTTGTATTCGTAATATGTGCGAGATATTTGTCCTACCCCAAGTTTAACTGGGGCAACCCTATTGAGACTTTTTTTTATATATATATAATAGATGTGTACCTCACTATTAACACTATAAACTCACAACTACATTATTAATTTTTTTTATGGTCGAACTTGTGCAATTGGGAATTTTATAGGTATAGGCTATTGTGAATTTTATAGGTATAGACAATCCCTTCAACTGTGTTCATTGCAAATGGAGATGGAAGAGTCATTATTGACAATTTTTTTTAGTTTTGTTCTAATAATGGATTGGAGCAAAATGACTCTTTGTATAGACAATCCCTTCAACTAGTGCTTTATGTAGTGAAGTTGCTGGAACTTAATACATCAATCGACGCAATACATATTGGGTTGCAACGGAAACAACCTCTTTGTATAATTACAAGGGTAAGATCACGTATATCTAACCCCCAAACCCCAACTTAATTGAGAATATACTGAGTACGTTGTGGATTGTGGAAACAATCACCTCAACTAAAATCTGAAATGAGAATTGTTCACCCCAATATGTATTACTGTTCCATTTTCCATCTAAAAACTCGCATAAGGAATTCTTCATAATTTTCCTTCTTGTTCTCCTGTTTCCATTAACCATTTATTATATTTTTTAAAAAGGTATACTTAATGAATAACGAGATAAAAAACCAAAAAAAAGAGAATAAACTTAGGTGCACGTGTCAATTATCCACGTCAGTCAATTATTTATATATTCACGTGCACGTGACACTATTTTGGGATCGCACCCGTGTGCTCTCCCTCTCCATATTGTATCGAGTATCGCCGGTCTTCCGAGTTCCGAGGAGAAAAAGGGTAAAATTGACATTTGGAAATTGGCTGATACATTTCTGACTCCTTTCTTCCTCATTCGTTGGCAACACTCTCACAGCCTCACCCAGACAACTCGCCCTTTTTGCTCCTGAAATCATCTAAAAAGGTGTATCAAATCAAGGGCTTCTCATTTCATTTCGGCGGCAGTCAGTAAATGTAAGCTATTTTACCCTTGAATGTGATGCAGTCAAACTATCGTTGGTTTTTTTTTTTGTTTTTTTGTTCCTCAGTCGATTCTTTGGGAGACATTGTGTTTCAACTTTTGTTTTTGTTTTTGTTTTGTATTGAATTTTTGTTTCTGCTAAGTAGTCATTGTTCTCAATTCGCATGCATATGGTGTTTATGTTGAAATGGAGTTGACATTTTCTGTTTGTGTGTTTATGGTGTTTTCAGAGGCAATGGATTAGGCTTCCGGAAGCAATCATCAGAAACCCTTTTCGATAAGACCTATGGCCAGTGGATCAAGCGGTAAATTTGTTTATCTTTTGTTTGTCATTCTCTAAGTTCGCATAAACCCATAACAATTTCAAGCGAATAATGTTTGAGTTTCCTTTCCATTCTTATTGTCCTTTTTCTGTGAAATCTGTTGTTCTGTTTAGTACATTCTACTTTAAGTATTTTCGATTTCCTTTGATTATTTCGCCAATTACTTCTGTAGAATGTCTGTAGAATCTCCATCCGGCTGGTTACTGATCCATATTTTTGAGGACCCAACTCTTCCAGCGAATGATTTATAGCTAATGGATCAGCACTATCAATAGCTTTTTCTTTGTACGCTATTTTGTGTGTCAATTTGGTCGTAAGTATAATATTTCTGTCATACTTGATACTAAGTTGGCTTTTACAGCAATTGTATCCCGTCTGCTATATCTGATGCCCCCATCATTGTCACACGATCCTCAAACAAGGCAAAAATCGTCTTCTGGGAAAGTGAAGTTGGCAACTTCTTACATCGAAGATGATGATCAGGATCTAAATTCAAAGGCGTCGACCCTTTCATCCACGTTGGAGAAACTCTATGCTTGGGAGAAAAAGTTGTGCAAAGAAGTAAAGGTAAATTGGCCCAGCTTTTGAATTCTGGATATCCTTTTGCTGTTCTTCATTCTTTTGTTCGGTTTCTTCAAGTAGACTCAATTGCCTGCCATGGAACAAGCTTTTATTCCCTAACTCAGTGATTTTTGAAATTTCTCCTGGAATCCCATTTTTCTTACTTTTTGTTGCTTGCTTCTTTGATTAGGGTGAAGAAAGGCTCCGAATCATATATGAGAAGCAGCATAAGAGGTTAAAGTTCTTAGATGAGGAAGGAGCAGAATCTAGCAAGATTGATGCTGCTCGGGCTTCTGTCAGAAGATTATTAACGAAGCTTGAAATCAGTATAAAAGCAATTGATGTCATTTCAAGCAGGATACACAAGTTACGGGATGAAGAATTGCAACCACAAATTGCTGATTTAATTCACGGGTATGAACATATTCAGTACCCTTTCTATGTGCACATATATAGCTTGAAACAGATTTGTGTTTCCGAAAGTCTGCTTAGTTTGGTTGACAATGTGACGTGGCAAGTTCTCTTTTTTCCCACTCTGTTGTGCTCAGAAACTATAGAGAAATGATATAGCTCAAGACAAACAGCGCAATACAGTGCAAGATTATACCCCGTGTTGGTTTGTGTCAATGCTCAACACGAGGTATAATGGTGAAATTGAGTCTGTTTTGCACTGTCTTGCGCTCTTTGTCTTGCCCTATATCATTTTCGGAAACTATACCATCAGATTATTTGCTCATGTTGGCTTTTTTCCCATGGTGTTGTAATTTCTAGGCTGATTAGAATGTGGAAGGCAATGCTAAAATGCCATCAAAAGCAGTTCCGGGCAATTATGGAGAGCAAAATGCGGAGGCTCAGAGCCATCACTAGCATCGAGACGCAATCAAACTCAAGGGCCTTGACTGAGCTTGAGAGGCAAAGAAATGCACGAAAATAGGTAAAATGATCAAAATACACCTTCTTACCACATTCGAACGACAATTTGAAACACATCATGAAGCTCAGTGATGGAGTAAGAAATTGGCATATTCTTATAAGAGCATACCAGATAACCACGGAATGTAGTTTGGATTCTGACTGCTGCCACTTCCTCCTTCGATTTTCCAGTGAACTCATTTCGAGCCTTAAGAGGGCTTGCCCGACTGAAATCATTTGTTGATGGGCCAATTGTGAAACACTCTTAAATGCATGCAAACTCTTCATCAATTTGTCATGTCCCTCCCTCATTTTGTTTGAATCTGGGGACATGTTCAGTTCTTACTTTGCTATTTTGTACCATCAAACATAGACGGTGGTGAAGTTCCTAGCATCTCACTACGGTTTATGTCTGACGTTAGACAAGTTCGCAGCTTATTAATGTTACTACGGTTTTGTAACTTTTTTAACAAAAGTAAGTGTGTATACTATGATAATTGTACCCTTCCACTATCGGCTTCAGCACTCAGAACTGTGCAATTCCGGGCCCTAAGGGCACGGGCAATATTCTAGTTCATAATAATGTCGCAATTCATTTCATTCGTTAAATAATTTGGATATTTGTAGATAAACTACTTATTTTATTTTTGTGCAACGAGTTTAAAAGAGATTGTGTTGTGTTCACACTATTCACTTGACTTGTATGAATCTACAGAGGAACAGTACATACATACAAATTATATCCAGGAGAAACTCCCCAAAACTGGGCAACTTGAAACTTGAGCTACAATTTCACAATCATTTCTTCTCTAATCAACATAGAACCACGTTTCATCTTCTTCATCGGCGTAGTTCTTACATCTCGTCGGACTCGCTGCCGGAAATTCGAGGTTGTGTTACAGCAAATTGGTCTCAGTCTTGCTCATCAACCGCATGGAAAGGAAGTGGCACAATCTTCACGGCCCTGAATTTCCCGGCATTATTCAGATGCTCATTCTCCAACCTGCAAATGGTTCTGTTAGAATCCGAATATGGGTGATTTAGAACTCTGTGTGTGTCACTGTTGCAGAAATCTTGGGTTTTGTTTTACCTGTAAAAATTCCATTGTCCTCTTCTTACAACCTCGAGTGATGCTAAGAAGAATGTGGTTACTCTCTCGTCTACTTTCTCGAAATTATAGTGGAAAACTGTCTGCAGCCATGCTAGACGGAGGACAAGATTAAGTCCCTGCAGGGTTTACAGTTTGTGATGAGATCGAGAACCGTGTCTTGAGATTTGTTGCATTGTCTGTGTGTGTGTTGGAGGAGAAAAGAAGATTGACATATACCATTGAGAGAAAGTATATGAACTTCCTGCACAGCATTAATTCATCTCTTAGCCATGGATTCTTGGAGTTAGACTGGAGTAGTCCCCAGTCCTTGACAAAATCCCAGTACAGTTGATATAATGTTGCTGCAGTTGACATCACAACAACTACCCAAAGCCATACCAGGCTTCTTTCCTTCTCGTACATCACCTTAGCTCCGGCAGCCAGCATTGCAGACAAGTATTTTCCGAGGTTCATGAGGTGGCTTTTGTGACCTTCGTCGAACCATCTTCGAGCACACTGAAATGGGAATTTGAGTTACACATTTTAGTCGTTGTAAGGGTGCGTGGATAACAGCTCATATGTACTAGATCATGAGTTGGAAAGAAAAACTTTGCGGAATTTTTCGTTGTTGTCTGAACCTGCATAGCTCTCCAGTAGTAAGGTAGGAATGAAACTGCATAGGCCAAGTCTCTATAGTACGTGTTTCTCATGCAGTAGCTGTAGTCTTGAGTTTTATAGCTTCCTGTTATGTAGTAGCATGCTATATTCTCCAGATTTCTCAGCATTGGCACCTGTTAGAGAATTCACAATCAGATGGTGCCAATCAAACTTGTCAAATAACTCAATTTCTTTTGTCTTGATGCCAACTTACCTGACTACAAAGTTGATCAGCCATGAAAAAGTCCAGCATTGCAACCTTGTACATGGGTGATAAGACAATGTTTCTTACTACAGCTAGCAAACGGTAACGGCTCGACTTGTAGATAACGTTGAAGGGGCAAACAAGAATGAGAATGGAAGCCTGGGAAAGAAAATATCTGCTCTGTCAGTAAGGACTAATATGTAAGACAAGTAGGAGAAGATGTTGTACTGAGATCAAGAATTTACCAGAAGAAGCAGGCCAGGAATGGCTTGAATTTGCGAATATGAATACCCTTTTGCAACGAGAGAGAGATGGAGGAAAAGGACGCCTACTACAGCAGTCATGGACATGGTGCAGATCAAGAAAATGTCCCGATACTTGAGTTCCTTCTTCGGAGACAGTTCGAAGATGAAGCTGTAATTTATTCTTGTCTTCCTCCACATGAAAATGTTGCATCCGTAGAGAAAGAAATGTAGGAATGATAGGCTGAACATGCTGCAAAGTTTGATGAACAGGAATGAATGAATCAGAAATAAGGAACTACTGAAATACACTCTTGACTTGATTTTGTGATAAAAAGAAAGCACTTGCCTTAGGACAGGGTAGACAGTTTCCATGTACATCTTGTCTGAATTTGATTTGTACATTCCTGTCAGATGAGCCATGATACAGTAGCCTATGAAAAATGCGAAGAAGCAACCTGCGAATAACCCTGGGTTTTGACAAGAAATGGCGAAAAAATTCAGTCCAAATGCAGAACAGGGCCAACCTTTTGGACAGACAACCAACTAAATTGTCTTAATTATGATGGCTTATGTACTTGACTCTTTTTTCTGTTTTTACCCAGTGTAGGATTGAATGATATTGAAAAGGTGCAGTTCACATAAAGGCACCATACTAGACTAAGTCTTGATTCTTCACAAATTCACATTTGCTCGAGTTTTACTCTTTTTCTACCTTAATATTGAAGTTAATGCAAGAGACTCACCAATGAAAAAAGTTAGAGCATGTGATTCTTCTCGTTGAGTTGGTCTAAGGTACTTCATGGCTTTTCTCTTGTCATCATCAGCAAAATGCTTCACAAAGAGTTCCTCCACCTCGTCTGCCAGTTTCAAGACCTGTCAAAAAAACCAAACTCATTGGTTTGAACACAAGTTCTTTTCATGAGTGTGAGACAACAAAATCTGGCTTTCAGGATATTGAAAGGATATCTAGGCAAATGCAGACTTGAAAGGGCCCTCTATAGGCTGATCACCACTTTTGGCTGTCTGAAATTTTTCTGCTACCCTACATCCAATCATCTTCCAATCTCACTTGCTGTATTCTCTTGTTCCCCAGATATTGTACCAAATAAAAAAAAGAAAGGAAACATTGGGACTTTTGGGATTCGCAGGATACCTTGTCCGAGCTGTTGAAATAGGAGCTTTCCACCACTCTCAAGTAAATGGGAAGGATTTGTTTGTTTGTAACCTGAAAGCAGTAGCACAAAAGTTGGTCACTTGATAATCAACATGATAATAAAAGCTTTGTCACATACATATTTCCACTTACTTTGTCGAATTTCTTCAAAATCTTTGCAAAAGCAAGCATGTTCAGGTTCCTGAGAAAGCATTTAGAGGGTCACAGTTAAAAAAAAATTACTCCATATTCTGAACAAAAGCAAGTTAAAAATTATTTACCTGTAAGTTTTGAGATATGTTAATCCTTTATAGAGCTCAACAAACGCTCCCCTGATCATCTTTTCAGCATGATGCAACTTTTTCTTGTTGATGTGCAGACTGTTGTCATTAGGACTACATTTCTTGGAGGATTGATTCATCAAATCATCCCAAAGCAAATAAGTAATGGCTGAAAATGTCCGCGTTGGCGTCGTTAGGGGAATGCGAATTCGAACGTTCTTCCCTTGGCAACTAATTACTCGACCAGAAAAAGAACTCATTTTTTTCATTGATCTTCCCATTTCAACAGATTCAGAAGATTTTGTACTATCTATATCAGATTCTTCTGTTAAGCTCTCTATCGCATGTTCTGTATCTGTTGAATCCTTAACAGACTCTTCATCTGCTGACACAAAGAAGCATATTCAAGTTAAAACACGCCATACACAAAATTCCAAAAACTACCCAAGTCCCACTTACCACAAGATATGGTGCCTGATATTGAGATATCTTCCTTTGATTCATGAGCAGAAGTCCCTTTGTCATTCTTTTGCATCAGTGCTGTCTTGAGCTCCATGAGTATCTCAAACTGTTTCTTCAACGACTCGCCTCGCTCAACAAACTCCTTCTCTTTCGTCCTATAAAATTTGTTCACTTTGTTGAGCTGAAGATCCAAACATGCGAAGAACTCCACCGCAGCATCCGTATCTGCAAGCTGCTCCATAAGCTCAGTCTCGTACAAGTCCCCCCTACTAACAGAGGCAGAAAGCTTGTGATGAACCTGAAATTACGTGACATGAGAATCACATTGTCTAACCAAGAATAACGGAACAAAAACAGAACAAAACAGAAACAAAAACAGCACAACTAAGAATGATATTTACTTGAATAACCCTTGTCTCTCTTGGCTCAAGAAAGGTATACTTTCTCAAACAAGAGACGAAATCATTGCAAAGTGAGGTCTTTTCATTACTGCCACAATCTTCTTGATTAGTGAGAAGTTGGATTTTCTTTATGTCCTTCTTCAGCTGGCAGTAATCCACAAAGGCTTCTTTCCATTCGGGTACCAGCTGAGCCTCAAACTGTTTGGAAAACTTCACCATTCTCGCCGGAGAAAAGAGGAAACTTTGGCCGGCGAAATTGGGAATGCAGGTGTACAATTTTCGTGAGTAGTCGTGACTATGTAGAGGGAACTGAGAGATCACATTATATTTATGGAGGGGGAAAAGAGCATTTTGATTGATGGGCGCGTACTGATGCTCGACAGCACATTCCTTTATATATCCTTTTTTCTTATCCTGTGCATGTTCCACGTGGAGGGTTCGCCGGTTTCGGCCACGCCGGAGACTTTGCTGAAATTTCTCCGGGACATCTCGCTCGGAAGCAACGTTCCGTTATTACAATTTACAAGTTTGAAAAAGGCTGGAAAATGTAAAGTGGGGCCCAACGTATTTCAGACAGCATTTTCTGATTAGAAATTCACTATCCAAAAGCATTGCTAAGCTAAGCATTTTCTTGCCCATGGCTGCTCCACGTTATAATTTCTTGATCTACATTGATTCAAAAATCATTATGGTTTAATTTATAAAAAAAATCTGAAACTTATAATCAATTGTTGGGATTTAACTACAAACACCATTTATGCATTGTTTTGTACCCATAATTATTTTCTGTTTTTGCTTCTCCTTTTGCTTCTTTTTTGATTCTACTTCTTCTTTTAATTTTGTATTTTTTGAGTGTTTGGTAAAATTATGAAAAAATTGAAAAAGTTATTGAAATAGTATTTGCAAACAAATTTTGTAAGGTGATTAAATAGTGTTTGTAGATTTTTTAGATAAGCCAAAAATTCATTAAAATAAAAATATTTATAGAAATAAAGTTCGGGCCAAAGAGCACAAACCGCTCTGGAAACTACATCCAACCACACGAGATCTAATAAATATACATCAATGATCTCTATCCTCCACTGCTAAGCATGTCGCCTGTATCTATTATTTTATTGATTGCCAAGGAAATAGTGTTTGTAGTTAAATTTGGTAAGATAACTTTAATTTACTTGTAAAAGTGCCATTAAAAGTAGAAGTAGAAAAAAAGTAGTCTCCTACCTACTTCTGAAAAAAGGAGTTTTGACTGGAAAAAAAAGGAGAAGTAGAAGTAGAAGTGGAGTTATAAAACACTGTTTTTGAAATAATCTGGAAAAAAAGGAGAATGAGAAAAATAATCTGAAAAAAAGTGGTACAAAATAGGCCCTAAGTAGTGGTATATGTAGAAGATATTTACACTATTTTTCTCTTGGAGCTACTAAGGCACTCCGTAAACCAGGTTCGTTTTCTTAAGTTTGTATGTTTCTCGTATATCAAGACAAATAAGAACAATAAGGTGTGAAGTATTTTGGTATAATTATTAAATAATTTTAAGAATTGTAAAAGTTTTTCAGTATCTTTAAAATTTACCAAGTATAAAATTATATGATCGTAGTTACTATTAAAAAATATAAACATTAAATCTTTTGAAGGAATTGTTAGATTAAGCATATTGTAAGTGCAGTTCCAACGGCTTGCTACATCTACATTAAATTGAATGGGCCTAATACCATTTTCTTTACACAATTTAAACCATTATTTTATTACTTTTAGTCTATTTGTAAAAATTTCCGCCGTTTTAGTTGGATTAACACTTAAATCAATACAATTTATAGCGTCTTATACATATAAATTAATAATTTGACAAATACATCTAATATGAAAAATACGACAACCAAATGAAGAATCATAGAATAATTTTAAGTCAGGTATACATGCATCATTAGAAGATGTATTATCAAAAGAAATACTATATATTTGTAATTATCTTTTTATATTATATTCATTATCATTGAGCATATATTTGTTGCATTATATGATTCATCAAATATCATATAAGCTATTATTCTTTTTTGTATTTTCCATTCACTTTCTATCCAATGACAAGTTATTCCCATATAAGAATGTTTTTTCTAATAATCGGACCTCATATCACTAAAAAAAGATACTTTTTGTGTCCATAAAGTCGAAAAAAGTTGACGTAATTTCCTCTTTCTTCTATAAACGTTTTATTTTTATAATTAGTGTGTGATTTCAATTGAGTTTACTAAATGTGGGATTTAAGCATGTTTGTACAAAATGTTCAAAGTTACGACTTTCAAGAAAACTAAAAGGAAGACCTTCCGAACAAATTAAATCTACTAAACCATCTCTATTTTTTTTCATTATATCGAAAAAGACTAGAAGAAGACAAACCTAAACCTCCAACTCCGCGCCAGTAAAACCCTTACTCGAAAATTGGGTTTGAGTCGGATCTATTTCAAATTCTACCTGATGTGCCAATTTTATGTGATGGCCTATGCACAAGAGGTATGCTCCTTTGTAGACTTTGTTATTACATTGGGACTGTAGGATCTGAAAATGGAACGGAGAAAGTTCACATGGTATCTCAAATCACTAAAGGCTATGATTCGCTTGGACAGATTCCTTGTCAATGATGCTTGGTTAGGCCAATATGATACATGTACCCAGGTTGGACTTGACAAAGATGACTCAGATCATTGTCCAGTTAGTCTGTGTTCAAGAGTACAGAACTAGGGGCGTAAACCACTGAAGGTGTTTGATAGATGGTTGTTCGATAAGGAATATATCAAACTGATTGAAACCACCTGGTATAGTATTGAGAAACTTGGCTATGCCAGCCACAAGATTAAGATAAAAATAAACGCTATCAGAACGGGAATCAGATTATGGAACAACTCAGCACCTAGGGACTTGATAGCTAAAAGAAAGAAACTTCTTAACTGTTTAACAAACATGGAACTACAAGCTGAAAAAGTCACATATGATACTGTAGACCAACAGATTTGTTCAACCTGAAGTCTAAATTGGATAGTGTCACAAAGAATATGGACATCTTACTCTATCAGAAGTCCCGCATCAACTGGCTTTAGTTAGGTGATGAAAACTACGCATACTTCCACAACTGCATTAGAAAAAATAGGAATATGAATAGGATCAATGGAGTGTGGGATGGACCAACATGGCTGGAAGATACTGAGCTTGCCCAGGGTTGTTTTCTAAATCATTTTGGAGTCAGGTTTACTGAGAAGCTAATAAGGAGACCAAAAATAAGTCATATGGCATTCAAGACTCTGGCCACAGAAACCAAACAAGTTTTGATGTCACCCTTCACAGAACTGGAAATCTTAGAGGCAATTAATGGATGTGGAGTAACAAAAGTCCAGGGCCTGATGGGCTTAACTTCAAGTTCATCAAACATTTCCTTTACCTGATAAAACTAGAGATCCTCTAAATGATGAGTGAGTTCTACAGAAATTGTAAGCTTGCCAAAGGAAGCAATGTAGCACACATAACTCTACTAGCTAAATATTCTAACCCAATGCAGGTTAAAGACTTCAGACCAATAACTCTGATTGGAACTATGCCCAAGATTATTGCCAAATTCCTTGCCAACCAAATTAGTGTAGTCATGGATGACCATCTCTATCAATTAGATGGCATTCATCAATGGAAGAAGGCTACTGGACAGTGTTCTAATTTCTAATGAGATTGTTGATGAAATGTAGAAGTTAAGGTAGCAGGCTCTAATCTTCAAGGTGGATTTTGAGAAGGCGTTTAACACCTTAAACTGGTCTTACCTGCACGATGTTATGGCACATATGAATTTTCCAACTTGTTGGATATGATGGATCAAAGGATTATGGAATCTTCATCAACTTCCATCCTGATCAATGACAGTCCAGCTAAGGAATTCTATCCCACGTGTGGCATCAGACAAGGCGACCCTCTCTCACCATTTTTATTTCTACTTGTCGCTAAAGATCCTTTAGCTATGATCAGCAAAGCTACTGAACTGAATATGTTTCAAGAACTGGTCATTGACAAAGGAAAGGTGGCCGTATCTCACGTGCAGTTTGCTGATGATACAATCCTATTTGGCAAGGCATCATGGAATACAATCAAGACTTTCAAGGCAATATTACAGAATTTTGATTAACTTCAATAAGAGCATACTAATTGGCATCAAAATCCACCCTTCAACCATTGAGGAAATGGCTGCTTACTTGAATTTCCAAACAGCCTGCATCCTCTTCAGGTACCTTGGATTGCAAATTGTTGGTAACACACGCAAACTGCATAGGTGGCAACCTGTTCTGGACAAATTCAGCAAAGCTTTAAATTCGTGGCAGCACACGCACCTCTCATCAGGGGGAAATTGACCTTGATAAATTTTGTTCTGGCAGCCCTGACATGACATTACTTCTTCAAAGCTCCGAGCTCTGTGATTAAGAAATTGATCTTCCTACAGAGGAATGTTTTCTGGGAGAGCTCAATCGATAAAATGAATATTTGTTGGACATCCTATACTAAGATTTGCACGCTTGTGGTTAGAGTTGGACTAGGGGACGCTACCTAACATCCTTTAATGCTGCTATGCTTGGCAAGTGGGGAGCCAAACTCCTCAATGGTGACCAGTCACTAGCTTCAGTGATTCTGAGGTCCAAGTATGGTACACATGGTTTAGTAGATCTGGAGATGGAGGAGAAACCTACTTGATTCTGAATTATCTGAACTAATTGCCCTCTTGTATTTTTTGCAGGACACCACTCCACACCACCAACGCATGGATAAGTATATCTACCAGGGCACCATTGATGGACTCTACACAGTCAAGGGTGCATACGGTCTACTTACAGCTGCCATACCATAGGCCTTCTCTACCAACACATAGAAATCACAAAATACTTATGGAATAGGTTTGGCCCCCTCCCACCCCCCACCACCCAAAAACAAATTTGCATATTTATTTGGAAAAAATTCAAAATGCAGTGCCCACAAAGGCTAACCTACAAACGAGACACACTATACCAGAAGGACAGGACACAAGATGCCCAATATGCAATTCCAGTGAGGAGACAATTGATCATCTATTTAAGGAGTGTCCTGTTACCAAATAGGTATGGAGCGACATACAGAAATGGCTGCTACCTAGTGTAGTGGTCCATCAACCTGGTGCCACTCGGGCACCTTCACTACAAGCACATTACACTACATCACCACATGGCATAAACACTAATGCATGGAATTCCCTCTGGCTATCAATGGTCTGGAATATTTGGACTACACGAAACCAAGCTCACTTTACTGGCATTGAACCTAATACTCAAACAATGCTGCAAACCATCCAAAGAATGACCTGATCCTAGCTGAGAGCAAAGAGACCTTCGAGACTATTTCCCTTTTCCATGACAGATTGGCTACTACAACCTCCGTCTTGCATGACATTCACTACTTGGAAATGGTGATCTATCAGCAATCACACAACTACTTAGGTTCTCATGTTCTCAGAACAAAACAATTAGGCTGAACTATGCACCAATCTCCTTGATTGATATGTTGACTGTTATGACCCCTGCATCAATGTTGATAAGTTGATGCCATTGAACTGCAAGCTGAGTTGTGTACCAGAGATGACTCTGATAAGTTGACAACCATGAAGCTTGTAGAGGTATGTACAAGCAGAACATAATTCGATGCAACTTGGGAAGCTGAAAGTTTTGATCAATGTTGTTGTGGTCTCATTTCTAAAACATGTAAAAGTCATAAAGGTGATGATTGTAGGCGAGGGCTACAATAATGAGGGAGATCTGGCACTGACAATATGCTAGCTAAGCCCGAGAAAATACATACTTAGCAATGGATGCCATAAACCCACTAAAGAAGTACAGTTGGAGAAGTTAGAATAACCATTCAGTTTGGTGTATATATTGTAGTTTTTTTTATTTCATTTGTATATTGTTAACTTTTTACTTCACCAGTTTTTCCATTATTGAAAGTTTGGCTTACTAAAAAACACTTATATAATTTATAAAACTTAAATTTTTTATATAACTTATAAACTTCTTATAAAGTTTATAAGCCCTCTATAGCTTATAAACTTTAACTTATATAAACTTTACCCACTAAACTATAAACCTAAAACCCTACAAACTAAACTCTATATCCTAAAATTTATAAAACTTAAAAACTTATAAAACTTAAAAAGTTATATAACTTATAAACTTAATTTATAAAACTTAAGAAATTTATATAACTTATAAATTTTAACTTATATAAACTTTAAACAATAAACTATAAAACCTATACCATCAAAATTTATATAGCTTAAAAAATTAAAAAAATTAAAAGTTTAAAAATTATATTTTATAAAATTTGTATAATTTATAAAATTTATTAAACTTATATAACTTATACATTTATAAACTTATAAATATTATACGATTTATAAACTTACAAACTTTATATAACTTATAAAATTTATTAAATTTATAGAACTTACATAACTTATATAACTATATATATAAACTTTAAATAACTTATAAACACATATAACTTACTTAAAATTTTATATAAACTTTATATAACTTATAAAATTTATTACATTTATATAATTTATACAACTACAGGCTCTTTTTTTATTTTTTATTTTATTTTTCATTTCATTTTTTTAATTTAATTTACGGTTTCCGGCGGTCGAATCTTCCGCTGATCGCCGAAAATCCACCGAAAATGGTTTGACCGGCATTCAAACCCATTTTTTAATTTTTATTTGGCAAAACTGCCATTGCCAAAAACCTAAAATGAAAACCAAACCGAAGCTCTCAACCCCTGGTAAGAAAAATCGGTGGTCTCAAAATTAGCAATTGGCCAAACTGCCAGTTTTTGATGGTCCGGAAACTGGTGTTTGGCCGGTTTCCAGTTAAAAATGAACATGTCTACTTGTTGCAAACGAAACAAATGCAAAGATACTATGGAATACACTTAAAAAGTTATGTCCTTTCAAAAATGTAACAATTTATATTTATTGAAACAATTGATTAATTTTAGGTATTCTAAGAGTGCGCCTATATATAATCATGTGAATGAGTTCCAATGTGTATTAAATCACCTGTCTAACGTTGGTGTTACCTTTTAGGATGAAATACTTGATTTATGGTTGCTTAATACTTTATCTAACTCGTGGGAGACATTTCGGGTCTCACATACAAATTCTGCTCTTGATGAAAAAAGATCCTTTGATTATGCCAAAAATGGATTTTTGAATGAATAGATTAGAAGGACAACTCAGGGTTCATCGCTGCAGACTGAGGTCTTGTTTACAGAGCAGAGGGGGAGACATCAGAACAGAGGTCAGGATAATAAAGGAAAAAGTAGAAGCAAATCCAGGTCCAAGTCCCAGGATGTTGAGTGCCATCACTGCCGTAGGAAGGGTCACTTTAAGAAGAATTGGTGGCAGTTGAAAAACAAAAAGAATGGGAACAATAAATCAAAGAAGTTTGAGGAAAGTAACATTGATCGTGTTGCTACTGCTACAAGTGCTGAGCTTCTTACTATTTATGATGATTGTGATATTAGTTTGATCTCTTATGGCACAAGCTGAGTTGGTGACTCATGTGCTATAATTCATGTTACTCCTAGAAGGGTACTTTTCAGCACTTACACTGTAGTTGCGACTTTGGTTCCTTGAGAATGGGGAACAATGGGCTTGCTAAGGTTATTGGCATTGGAAATATTTGCTTGAAAGTAGACAATGACTCTACTGCATTGCTTAGAGGTGTTAAGCATGCTCCTGACGTCAAGTTAAAATTGATTTCGATTGAGAAACTTGACAGTGATGGCTATGGAAACAATTTTGTAGGTGGAAAATGAAAAATTAGCAAAGGGTTCTTGATTTTGGCTAAAGGTTCGAAGTTGAAGGAAGATATATATTTGTTGCATGCTTCAATTTAAGATGCTCAGTTAATGTGGTTGAGAAACAATGCTCACCTGAATTGTGGGATAAGAGGTTGAGCCATATAAGTGCCAGGGTAATTGATAATTTGGTGAAGAAAAATGTTCTTCCAGGTGCTAAGAGTTCTAACTTCGAAAAGTGCTCTCATTGTATCGAAGGGAAACAAAATCAAGTATCCTTCAAGACTAATCCTCTTCACCGGTAAACAAATTTATTGGATTTGGTTCATTAAGATGTTTGTGGTCCTTTGAAGGTAAAAACTAATGGTGGCACATTTTATTTTGTGACTTTTATTGATGATCATTCCATGAAACTTTGGGTCTATACCTTGAAGACAAAAGATAAAGTGCTTGACAATAAGTAGGCTTGTAGAGGCATGTACCAACAAAACATCTGAGGTTATAAGGAAACCTAAGAAGCTACAAGTTCAGATCAATGTTGCATTGATCTCATTCATAGAGTATGTGAAAGTCAGATGGGTAATGATTGAAGCTGGGTCTGAGGGATATGTTCAGGTGCTTGAGCCACAGTCCAAGCTTTCTAGGGGATGTTGACATACATGGATTTCTTTTCTTTTATTTTCTTTTATGTATTTCCTTCTTCCACATTTGTATATAAACATTATTTTCTTCTTAGTGAATTTTTGCATACCAAAAATAATTTTGCTTGACAAATTCAAGGAGTTTCAAGCTTTAGCTGAAAGACAGACTGGAAAGAAATTGAAATGGATTAGAACAGACAAATGAGCTAACTCTCTCGTTAGCCGCTTGCCAAGCTGTTCGGAGACCTACACGTCATGAAGCTCCTAATCGTTGAAATTTCATTTTTGTAGGATCGTCAATATTTTACCGAGGGCATCTATAGAGTATACCAAATCAGAATAGCTATCCTTCTTCTGACAACACAACACAATTTGAATCAGTATCAAATGGAAGTGCTAAATAATTTCTTTCTTCCTTTCATTTACGTGTTGATGGTTTTTAAAAGAAAATTTTTACAATGAAAGAGACGGTGGTGAATACCATGGGCTATTTGAGCAATATTGTAGGCAACAAGGGATCAAACCCTAGAAGATGCCTCCTAAGACGCCTCAGTTGAATGGGTTGGCTGAGAGATCGTATAGAACATTGATAGATCGTGTCAGATGCATGTTACTGGTATCGAAGCTTCCACAATCCTTTTTGGGTGAAGCTTTATATACTGCTACTTATGTTATTAATTTGACTCATATTGTTGCTTTGTAGAGTGATGTTCCATAAAATGCTTGGACTGGAAAGAACACATCCTATGATCATTTGAGGGTGTTTGGTTAAAAAGCTTATGTTCATGTTCCTAGAGATGAGAGGTCAAAGTTAGATGCTAAGGCAAGACAATGCATCTTCATTGGATATGGTCAAGATGAGTTTGGTTACAAATTGTAAGATCCAGTTGAGAAGAAGGTCATACGGAGCTGTGATGTGGTTTTTTTTGAAGACCAGACTATTGTTGATATTTAGAAGACAGAGAAATCTGATTCTTATACTCAAGATGATCTCATTGATGTTGATTCAAGTTCTACACCACATTTGCCTATTATAGTTGGTGGTGATACAGTTGGAACTGACGTGCAACATGAAGATTTTGTTGATGATCAACGAAATGATATCTTGCATAATCCTACAGATGTTGTTAATGATGATATACAAGAAGTTGAACTCAGAAAGTCTACCAGAGATAGACAACACACTACAAGATACTCTTCAAGTGAGTATGTGCTCTTGACTGACGGGGGAGAGCCCGAATATTTTGAATAAGCTTTGGAAAGTGCAGACAAGCATGAATGGTTTGATGCAATGAAAGATAAGATGAAACCTCTGCATGATAACCATACTCTTGAGTTGGTGCCATTACCTAGGCATTGAGGGGGTTATAGGGGGTGGATATAATTCTAGTGAAGCTATTGAATATCTACTCCTCGTGTTCAATGAAGCTCAAAAGACATCTGTGGATCAATATTTCTAATATGATCTCGGTAGATTCATCGGTGCATTGGTGTATGGTGGAGACTTCATTGCAATTTGTAATCCTGTTGAATGGAGAAGTAATGCCCCTACTATATTTGAGATGTGTGAGATTGATTAATTCATCCTTGGTACTAATCTGGATCTTCCCTTATAGAAGTCCCATTAATGTATATCAAGTGGAGGCTGGTGCTTTAACCGCCTGGATATATTCCTTTTATCAAAGTCATGGCTACAACATTGGTTGAAAACGTATCAGATTATACTTGATCGTGCCATGTCTGGCCATAGGCCAATCCTGTTGAAAGTCAAAGAGGTGAATTGGGGGCCTAACACTATCTAGATGTTGAATTACTGGGAAATAGTAGAGGGATTTATTGAATTTTTAGAGAAAGAGTGGTCCTCTTGGACAATTAGTGGTTAGTTATGTTTTACATGAGAAACTGCATTTGATGCGCACAAAGTTGAGGGCTGGGAAAAAGGTATGTTTGGATTCGTTGACCGTAACATTGAATCACTATAGGTACAACTCTGTGATATTGATAAGAAGACTGAGCTCTGCATTCCTTTTGAAATAGAGAGATTGTAGAGGCAAACATATGGAACAAGATACAACATTCCTTGCACATCAAGGTGTCGATGTTATTTCAAAAATCTGGATTCAAGACGGTGATAGTAATACCTAGTACGTCCAGGCGAAAGTGAATAGCAACCCCAGATTGAACAATATTCGAGGATTTAACTTTAATGGGGGTTGGACAGAGGATTTGTTGGGTGTTAAGACTGGTATTACAAGCTACTTTGCAGCACACTTTGTTACTTAAAATTGGACGCACCCTTCATTGAATCTCCCGGCGAACACAAGTCTGTCTGAAGTTGATAATGCCTTTTTGACCTCAAAATTTTCTGAAGCAGAGATACAAACGGAAATATGGAGTTTTTCACTATTCAAGAGTCCTGGCCCTGATGGTTTTAACTTATATTTTCTTCAATGGCACTGGGACACGATGAAAGATGACTTCATCTTCATCATTTAGGAATTCTATAAGGAGGGCCGTTTCTCAAAATGTATGAATTCGACATTTATAACTCTAGACCAAAAGATATCTAATCCAGTTTAGATTGAGGACTTCCGTCCCATCTCTTTGGTCGGTTGTGGAAACAAAGTGCTTTTTAAGTTGCTAACTAATAGAATGAAGCAGGTGATGCACAATGTTATATCTAATAGCCAGACTACCTAATGTAGATATCCAAGCTCTTAGATGCATTTGGATTCTTACATGGTCGAAAACAAAGATGTGTGGTGTAGATATCCAAGCTCTCAGACGCATTTGGATTCTTGCATAGTTCAAAGGAGTCCTAAACCAAGTGGACTTTTCCAAAGGAGTCCTAGCACAAGTGTACTCTACCAAAGGAGTTATAGGCCAAGTAGACTCTGCCGTATCTAGGAGTCCTACCCTAGTTGGACTCTTCCATATCAAGGAGTTCTATCATAGTTACACTCTTCTGTCCCGAGGAGTCATACTCAAGTTAAACTCTTCCATCCAAAGGAGTCCTTATCAGCAAGGAGTCTATCCAAGAGAAGTTCTAATCAACGACGAGTCTTATCCAAGAAAAGAAGCCTAGTAAAATTTAAATTGTTCTTTTCCATTTTAATTATTATTTTCGAATCATGTTAAGTTAGGACACTTATTATTTTATGAATTTTCAAATTAAGATTCTTAGAGTTTTAAGTTGGTCAAAATTCTTGCCTATAAAAGGCCAAACTCATTTTTTTGTAATGAAACATTTTATTGTTTTTATTACACACTTTCTAGGAAATTCTTTGTTCTTTAATTCCTATTCTATGTGAGAATTGGTTGCATGGACTTTCATGGTCTATGTAAAAGTGTGCCCTGTGCCCTTAATTTTGTGTTAATCTTTGGGTATACCTTCTATTAGGCATTCAATCGAATATCTATTTTCATTCGTTTCTAGCATAATTGTTAGTTAGGGGCTGATAAAACATGTTTGATAGGGGTTCTAAGCCATAACACATCTCCATCTCATTTCTTGCCATTTTCTCTATTTTGTGTAGCTTTTTGTTAGGTTGCATTTTGTATCCCATGCTTTATTGTTCGAATTTGATTGTCTTTTGTGCAAGAATTAAATTCTCAAATACACGTTTCTTGCTCACATAGGAAGACTCATATCAAATTGGTATAAGAGTTTATATGAATTTTCGAGACGACATAGTCCAATTGGTGTAGGACTCCTCGAGACAGCAGAGTCCACTCGGCCTAGGACTCCTTTGAAAAAGTCCAAGTAGGACTCCTTTGGACCATGTAAGAATCGAGATGCACCTGGGAGCTTGGATATCTATGCCACTAATCTTTGTTTTCGACCATGCAAGTATTCAAATGCATATAGGAGGTTGGATATCTACATCATTCCCTCCTTACTCGGAAGGACTCATCCTCGAATCCAAATCTTCATGTGTATTAGAATCTTCTCCATAAGCTTGTAACAAAATCATAGTTCCTTCCAATATTGTATCATTCCCCATTTCTTGGAAAAGATTTACCTTCGAATCTTGATCTTGTGATTGATCTTCTCCAAGAAATCATAAGGACTATTCCCGTAAGGATCTATATTCGATATCCGTTGGTTGGGCAATCTCACTTTGCAACAATGATGATTAATTTTTCCATAGAAAAATGCTTTCACGTATGAATTACTCAAAATAGAACACGAAACCATTGCAAAACTCAAAAGTGGTCCATCTACGACACTTGTGAATGATTTTTTTTTTTTTTGGATGACCGGTGGTATCCGACTATTTGTCGACTAGTCCACAG